>PVJH01028218.1:0-27639 GCA_004026705.1 Nesogale talazaci
ACACAAAATGGCGATGATAGCTGTGACAGTCATGTGCTTATATTAATTTTATAATTGAAATGTAGGGGTGGAGTCTGGCCTGTTAATCTGGAGAAAGCCATTGAGTAGCTGATGAGGCCTCTGTGTGGGCATGGCTTTCACCTGAGACTCCAGGGAAATCTCGCGATATTTCCCTCGTGAAGATGAGACGCTATCTTCCCCAGTTGTTGGGAGTTAGTTTCAGAGATGATTAACCACAGGCAACACAGAATGGTGGCGGCTGGGAGGCTGGAGTAGCTGGTGGAGAAACCACTCGGCTTTGCCCTGATGAAGACAGACCTCTGAAGCTGGAGTGGCATGCTGTTGATGGACCTGAGCCCTGGAAGCAAGGAGCCAAGGGGAGACTCCTGCCAGCGCCAGAATTCTGCACCCACTGACCTGTGACTTCCTGAGTCACTTTATAGAGCAGACTTTATAGACTGATTTTGGGCATATGGGTTATTATTGGACTTATGATTTTGCACTGGACTGGATTGGGATGCCTTCTTAGGGTCACATTTCTTTTGTATATAAACCCTTTCCTTATACCTATATGCGTGTCTCTGAAATTTGTTCCTCTAGTCTACCCAGACTAACACAGTAGCAATTCAGTATGGCTCCCCCACTGTGGACACAGCACAATGTTTGGGCCTTGCATGTTCGCCCGAATTCCACAGGCTAACTTTGCCCTCCTTCTTCAGTGAGTGCTCTCCATCTTTGCCCTCTCTTTGCTTTTTCCACCTGTGCTTTCTTGTCAGAACTCTTCCTCCTCCTCCTTCTCTTCCTCCTCCCCTGTCTTCTTCAACTTTCTAGTGCGATTGGAGTGAAACTTTACAGGCAACATTGGTTTCGCATTCAATCCATGCATTCTACTTCACGATGTTGGCTGCAGCCCCTACAACGCACTGGCCTCTTCCCATTTGCACCTGCTGGTGTTTGGCCTCAACAGCTCATCCTTCTTTCTCATCCCTTCCTGCCTCGAGTTTTATCCCTAGGCAGATCCTGCCCGTGTGATGTTATATGGTTGATCCTTCTAGGGACTGTCTACCTCTCGGGTGTGTGTTTTTGTTCCGCCCCAGGTCTGTCTACTGTGTGGCTGGGAGTGGAGTAGAGAGTGGCTAAGGGCCATTTTCTCAGGGTTCCACCAGTCTCCATCAGATCAGCGAGCCTGGCCTGTTTTATGATATTGAGCTTGCTTCTGCTTTTTTTTTTCCTCCCATTCTCTACAGACCACCTCTCTTGTGGTTCCTTTCAGAGTGATTACAACCGCAGCTGGGCACCATCTAGTTCTTCTGGTCTCAGGGTCATGGAGGTTAAGGTTGGCAGTGGTCCCTCTGTCCTCTGGAGTAATCCTTTCCATATGGCTGGTATTTTCTTCACTCTTCTTTGCTGGTATTTTGGTGCTGCCTGAGAGTAATGGAGAGCTTGTAGGTGAGGTAGGCACTCTTAGAATATGGGTGGTGCACTCTACAGGTTTGCATAACTGTGGTCCAGAAACAAAGGGTTCGGCTTCCTTTCACGCACTGAAGGCAGAAGAACCGTGCGCAAGTCTGCCTGGAATTCCCTCTTCCCACTCTGGTGACCACATACAGGGGCAACAATTCACAGTATGGGTGACTGCATGGTAAGTTACCATCAACTGCACAGACATACCCCTTGTCAGGACCCTCGTGTGTACATGAGGTGCCCACCTGCCTGCCCAGGCCTCGTCTCACATCTCAACTAGCTTTCCTCTGAGCTCAGCCATATCCATGGGGTCGGCTGCAGCCAAGAGAAAGTCTAAGAAGTGCATGTGGATCATGAACCAAAAAGCTGGAGAGTCAAGTCCATCCAGGGTCACCACAGAAGAGAGGCCCAGTGGTGGCCCCCTGAAAAAGCAGCCCTTGAAAACGCTGATGAACACCAGCGTCTAATGAGGACCTGAAGAGGGTGGTGGTACATCAGACTGACCAGTCTCCTGGAATCACCCCGCACACACAATCAAGTCTCCAGCGACTAGCAAGGGTGTGTTAGAAAAAAAAATTGACCTTCTGATGCTTTCCCATGACCAGTGCACTTTCCAGAGCCCCACACCTGGCAGTGACTTCTGTCCCATCCTGGGACATTCTAATTTAGAATGTCTGCTATGCTCTAAAGACATGGGAACCGGCCATCTCAGGTGGAGATTTGATGATGAGAGAATTCACCAACACATGGAAGGAGCCAGGGTCGGTTCTTGGTGGGGGTGGGTGGGTAAAGGGTGTCAAGGAATTCAAAATTGCTGAAATGGCTAAGGGGTCATTGAGAGAGCATTCTCGTACATCTCCCCATTGGCAGTAGAACTGGACTACACCCACACCTGTCATCACTGAGAAGTGCAGGCTGTGAGACACTGACATAACGACTCAGTCCCATGCATCCTGTGAGAGCCAGAGAGCATGCTGGACTGCAGCTGTTCCAGTGAGAGGCTTCTAGAATGCTGGGTGCAAGCAGATATGAAAAATGTGGATGGTCATTCTGTTCCCAAGGAAATTCCATCTTTATCAAGGAATGCCGCGTCTTTGGAGCTGAAGGGGAGAGGGAGGGAGCTGTGGAGAAGTCACTAGCACATTTTTTTAAGTGGATTAATGTTCCCAAAGAAGACTGACTCCCTAACAGTTAGATTTATGTGTCCCAACCAACAACCAAAAAAAACCAGAAAAAGACTAGGACAGTTCTTCAAAATTCCCATCACCTTAAAAAAAGAAGAGTTGATACCAAGGGCTCAATAGAAAGTAGGTGTCTAAAAAAGAATGAGGGCAACATATGTATAAGCTTGCCTGATTCGATTGATGTATGGATTGTGATAAGAGTTGTATAAGCCCCCAATAAAATGTTTTGAAAAATATATTAAATACTAGAAAGTAGAAGGAAAACAATCTCCATCACTTGAGATCCGTGTAGGTAAAGCAGCCCCAACACCGTGCTTTTTAAGGCGCGGTAGTTGTATTCTCCTGGATGGAAAGCAATATGGGCATATTTTATTCTGGAGGGAAAAAAAGCATTCTGCAGAAGAGGTCTTTGTCCTCTTGTTCTTAAGGCAGAACCTACACAAGGCCTCATCTTGATCCACAGAAAACGGCCATATCCCGAGTAAGCAGATGACTGTCCACAGGATGGAGAGGAAGAAACAATGTAAAGTCCTTTCCAAAGCCACCTCATGCACAGCCTTACAGATGGAAAGAGATAACACTAAAGAATACTTTGGAAGCAAAGGAAATAGCTCTGGTGTGTGAGAAGTTATGCCTACTACCACAGATACTAGAGCTGTGATGAGGGGGGCTGGCTCACAAGTCACTGTGTTTCACTGGCACTGAGTCAGCCTGGACTCCTGTCAACTTTATACAGGCGCTTAGCCCGATCCTGTGGCCCCTGCATGACTGTCTCGTGTTGAAGCCACCTTGCAAATCCATCTCACCACAGCTGTCCCTGCTTCCCTGGGCCCTCTGCTCACCAAGCACGACGCCCTTTACCAGCAATGGGCTCTCTTCTCATGACTTATCCCACCAGGAAGCGGAAGTCTCGCCATCTTCATCCTTGCTTCTACGGAGCCTTCTGGCTTTGCTTCCTCTATGACTGAGTTGATTCTGATCTGCTCCTGTGGATTTCTGCAACTATAAATCTTTGTGGGAGCAAACACCCTCATCTTTCTTTGGAGGAGTGACTGGTGGGTTCGAACAGCATACCTTGAGGTTAACAGGCAAAGACTAACCCCCCTGCACCACTCGGGCTTTGGATCCTCTGAATTATATTCAACGTGTTTCACCCATGCCACAGTTCCTCCGTTCTTCCTCTGTCTGCCTGTGTCATGGCCTATCTTGCACATGCAAATGAGATGAGGGAAACCAGGAGCGAAGTGAACATATTCAAATTAGGATCAAGGAAGAGTCTTATCTAACTAATGATGATGAAGACGGCCAAAGGGAAATACGTGACTATGAATGAAAATCTAGTCAAGGCTAGACTGTGGGTCACCAACAGTGCAAATACAGATTTATGCTTCCCTATGGGCATTGAAAACTCACTCTTTAGAAGAACCCCAGCTCAAACTCATGTCCTAGCTAAATCCTACTGGAGACATTTCATGGCACAGGTCAGCCCATCTCCCCACCACTTATGTTAATCACAGCTGCTTAAAGAAATGACTCTCTGTGGCATTACCTCAACCTTCCCCATGCTGCCACCCTTTCATATAGTTCATGTTGTGGTGACCCCCCCCCCCAACCATAACATTATTTTTATTGCCACTTCATAACTGTAATTTTGATACTGTTATGAATCATGCAACCCCTGTGAAAGGGTCGGTCACCCCCCAAAGGGGTCATGACCCACAGGTCAATAAACACTGCTTTAACCCATGGAAAAGGAAATCACTTCCTCCCCCGTAATGACTGGTTTGGCCACTAAGGGGTGGTAGATAAGTTTATTGTGCCAACATGGCCAATGAACACATGTGGCATTAATTGAAGGGCAGAGAGAGAAAGGGTTCAGCCTTGCCTGTGTTCTCTCTTACTCTATGATCATCAAATCAGTATGTGGTTGCCTTGCTTTTCCTGTGCCTCCATTTGTAAGCTACATTACCTGTAGAATACCTAACCGGTGGACTGAGTCACTCTATTTTGAGGTCCCTTTAAGACCTGCATCACTACACTACTGGAATATACATCTCTTGAGCTGGGAGTTGTCATACCCTGTCATTTGGCTGACTATTGGTGACCTGCCTACCTGTTTTCTGAGTGTGGCCAGATAGCCTGAATTTCTCTACAGAGGACTACCCGATGGCCTCAAGATTTAAAGGATGACCAGTGTATTGGCTGTCTCATGGAAGTGAGTTGTACTGAGCCATTTATACTGCTTTGTAGATTATTTAGATCTCAAGTTATCTATCCATCTCTCTCTATATATATAATTATTAGTGTCCTGGTTTTGTTTCTCTAGAGAACCCTATCAAGCATACCATCATAATTAGACCTTGAAACTCTTCAGGCTGCTGTATCTTTCTGTTTCTACAAGAATGAGTCAAAAAGTATTGCTACTAGGGTTCCAGCTCATCATATGCCATTTTATTTCAAGGAAGCTGTTTTAAGAAAATTGACAACAATCTTGGTGAAAGAAATAAAGGACCCGGGCATTCTGTGATGCTCATCTTTCTGACAGAGTCACTGAAGTAAAAATGGGTGCACAAGCAAATATAGTGAAGAATGTTGATGTTGCCTGGCTACTAAAATATATAGCATCTGGGGTCTTAAAGACTTGAAATTAAAACAGCAGCCATCTAGCAGGAAAGCAACAAAGTCTATTTGAAAGAAGCACACCAGCCAGCCTGTGTAATCACAAAGTGTCAACAGGATCAGATCACCCCCCAAAACAAATACATCAATACAAACAATGGGGCTCAAGACCCATCTATAGACAATTGGACATACCCTCACAGAAGGGTCACAAGGAAGGCATGAGCAAGTCAGTGTGCAGTATAGCACCAATGGAACATACAACACCCTTGAGTTTTTTTTTTTTAATTTCGCACACACACACACAATATTGAATCTACCTTATGAATCTGGCTAGACCAGAGCATGTACACCAGTAGAAATAAGAGTTTTTGACACACAGAATCCAGGGCAGATTACCTTGGGAACATTAATGGAAGTAAAGATAAATATCATAAGGATAGGAGGAAGTTGTGGGGAGGTGGGGGAGAAACAAGGCATGCATTGCAATGATCGATGTATCATCACCACCATTTCCCTTTAGAGGACTGAACAACAGAAATGTGGGTGAAGGGAGACAAAGGGCAGTGTAAGATATAAAAATAATAATTTATCAAGAGTTTACAAGGGTGGGGAGGAGGGAAAGGAAAAAGAGGAGCTGATACTAAGGGTTCAAGAATTTTTTGTTTCAAAATTTTGTTTCAAAAAATTTTTGAAAATGATGGTAACATATGTACAAATGTCTCTGATACACTCAATGTATGGATTGTTATGAGATATATGAGCCGTCCAATAAAATGATTTATTAAAAAAATTAAAAAGAAAAGACCAGTTATACTGAGAATTTTTTTTTTCTGTATTGTAACAAGGCAACTGCTTATTTTCCAAGGGTTATCAAAGGCTGTTGGAAGAGCATTTCCTTCGAAGACCTCGTTCTACCAGCTCAGTCCCTACAGGCTTCTGTTTAGTTCCTCGAACTCCAAGGGCATTGAAAAGGAGCACAAGGCGAGTCTCTTGCATGTGCCCACACTGCTGTTTTAACCGTGGTGTCACCAAGGCAGGCTGAATTCAGGGGAGGGTTAGAGAGAGGACAGCATCCCCTTCAGAAGGGTGTGGACCTAGTGCAGGATGTGTTGAGTAGAGATGGCTGCAACACTGGAGACATTTGCTTTGTAAATGAGGCTGTGGTGTGTATGTGTGTGTGTGTGTGTGTGTGTGCACTCGCGGCACACAATCCTCTCTGACTAACTCCTATACAATCCACCTTGAGGTGTTACTGCATTGTATAGCTCCAGGGAAGATATACAGTGGGCTGAGGGTCTCAGAATGTCACCTCCCCAACCCAGCCCCACGACTGCACAGCCTCCGCATTCCTAGCAGGAACATGTGGTCCCCGGGGCGGGGGAACCTATCCATCTCAGGAAGGGCAAATGCTGATGGGTGTTCTTTACACAGCTGTCCCTGAGCACCCATCTGGAGACACAGGCAGAGCAGGACATGCCATCACAAGCCTGCGTGACACACAATGTGTGGGCTGTGTCAGAGGGCACACAATGGAATCACATTCCACCATGCAGCAGTCGGATGCAATAAAAGGAGACAGGGCTGGGGTGTAGCTATGAGGACACTGAGGCTCGGACAGGGTCAGAGGTCTGCTCAGGAGTGAAAACCACACCCTGGGTGTTCAAAGCATTCACGGTCATAGTGCCAACACTGGGGGTGCAGAGAGCTGGGTGAGAACCCTGCCTCTTCCACAGAGCAGCGATTTACTCAGAAGTCCTAGGAGTTCAGGATCCTGGGTCGACAGATGGAAATAATGACACCTGCCTCTCAGTGTCATTGTAAAATAGGGACAAGCATTCTGGATGGCAGTACTATCGGCATCAGGAGCTGGTAGCTTTGGTGCTGTGGGGACCAGCCTGTGTGGTGGACAGTCGTCTATGTGGTAAGGGTTATGTGGTGAGGTTTAGCCTCTATGGTCAGAGTTAGTCTGTGAGGTAGAGGCTAGTCTGTGTGGTGGGGCTCTCCTGTGGGTAGGGACTTGGCTATGTGGTGGGAACTCCCCTGCATTCTAGAAGGGGTTGGGCAGCTATCTTGATCCCTGCCGACCTGTAGATTCCCATAACACCCTTCTCCCAGTTCTCATCCAAAAACCAAGCCAGGTGTGGAAGCAGTGTGACCTTCACATCAGAAATGTTTAGTGCTTCTGAGGTGATTCTCGGTCTCCGACTTTGTAACCACAGGTCTGAGGCGAAGCTACTGCTAGAGGAGCAGGGCAGTACCAAGGGAAGTGTTTCTCAGAGTGCTGGCAGGGAGGGTGTGCATTGTGGAACTTCAGGATGGTTACTCAGGATGCACCACTTAACCCTGGATCCTTCCTTCAAAAGACTATTGTGATGGGTAGGCTTGTTATGCCAACATGGCCACAGAAGATAGGTAGGTCTGTTGTGACAGCACGGCCAATGAACACACGGAATGAATTGAAGGGCGGAGAGAGGAAGGGCTCAGTGAGTCCTGTGCTCGCTCTCTTTCTCTTGGATCTTTGGACCAGCCAACTGCCCTTTTTGTCCTGTGTCCTTGACCAACAAGCTACACTACCCGTGGGACACCTAATTGCGGACTGCGTAGCTGTGTGTTGAGGTTCCTTCAAGCCCCGCTTTGTCATGCTCCTGAAGTAAACATCTCTTGAACTGGGGACTGTTGGACTCTGTCATCTGACTGACTGTTGGTGACCTGTTTTGCTGTTTGCTGCTTGTGGCCGGATAGCCTAAATTGCTCTACAGAGGACTTATTCGGCACCCCTCAAGACTCGAAGGACTGCCAGTGTATTAGCTGTCTCACGCAAGTGAGTTAACCAAGCCATTTGTACTGCTTTATAGATTAGTTAGCTGTTTATTTCTTATCTTATATATCCTTCTATCTATATAAATATATAAAGAGAATTACTAGTGTCTTGGTTTTGTTTCTCTAGAGAACCCTGTTTGACACGACTATTGATGAGACTGATGACCTACAAAGTAGGGGATACTGTGACCCCAGACTGTCTTCTAAGCCTGGTCCACAGACTGATCTAATTGGGAAAGGGTCCCTGAAGGTACAGCAGGTTAAGCATTGGGCTGCTAATGAGAGGCCTGAGCCCACCCCCTACCTTGAGGGAGGAAGGTGAGGTAGAGTGCTCCTATAAAGACTTATGACCCCAGAAACCCTGTGAGGCAGTTCTATTTTGTCCTATTGGGTCACTGTGAGTCACAATCAACAGGATGGCCACGAGGTTCACATTATAAGAAACTTTCTTCCTTATTTTTCTGCCAGCCTATCCAGGACCCTGTGATTTTGATTCCGTGTACAACAGACAGCAGTGGTAGTCAGGCACTATCTAGTTCTTCTGATTTCAGGGTGTCAGACACTGAGGTTCACGTGGTTCGTGAATCCTTTGGACCCATTGTTTCAATATATCTTGAATTTTCTCCTCTATTCTTTGCTCCCAATGGGAGAGACCAGAAGTAACCCTTCCAGTGGGTGCTGGCACACTTTAAAACACCAAAGAGGCTATGCACAAAAGCAAAATGTTGACCATTGTCTGTGTGAGCTATGGTATGCCAATTGACCTCCAAATCCCCTGCCACCACGTCCTTAGCCTCCAGGACCAGGGACTCATACCACCCAGATTATGGCCAAGAAGTTAGTATATATGTGCTTCCTGTTTGCTTGACACCTTCAGGTCTAGAAGTGAACTCACTCCCATTGCTCAATTTTCATTCAAACAAAAGTCAGTAACTTTAGACAGATGCACACACCTCAGAGGAACCACTCATCTGAGATCAAGAGGGCAACTTTTTACCCAAGGAGAGAGTTCAGAAGGCAAGAAAGGGCAGGAAGGAAGGAGAAATGGAGTCAAGAAACACAGGGAGGTAGTGTGCTAAGTGATGCTGTCTTGTTGTGATTGCAGCCAATGATGTGGAACAAGATGTGTGTGCACCACTGAATGGAAAGCCAGTCTTGCTCTGTTACACCTTCACCCAATGCACAACCAAAAGTTGCCTAAAAAAGAATGTCAGGAACTAGGATTATAAAAGATGTAAACTGATGCTATTTTGTTAGTTGCAGTGCAGTTAGTTGTGACTGCAGGGGACACAATGTCTGCAGAGTAGAAATGGTCCACAGGATGGTCATGGTAGGGATCATTCAGAAGCACACCACCAAGCTTGACTTCTGAGGTGCTACAAGACAGGCTCAAGCCGACAATGTTTCAGCCAGTGATGGAGAGATCAGCTGCTTGTACCACATAAGGACTCCAACCAAAATAAGCATTATCTACTACCCAAACTGGAACCCACTGGTGACATAGAGGGTTACAGATTGGTAACCTAATTGACAGACTAGACTCAACCCCTTCATTCTTGATCTTCAAATCTGCCAGCCAATCTCAGAGAGAGGGGTGAGCCTTTCAGATCCTGTAAAGATCTATAGTCTTGCAAATCCATGTAGACTGTTCTACTTTGTCCTAGAGGATCTTACATATTTTGGACATGTTGTCAGGTGTGGTAGTTGTGGTAATCTGGTATCAATTTGGGACATGAAAGGATCAAGAGTGAAGGGGTGAAGTCTAGTCTGTCAATTAGATTATAGAAATGAGGCCTCTGTTTGGGCCTGGCCTGGAGTATTCTGGGTATTCCTATATTTTCCTCCATGGAGGTGGAAAATGCTTCTCTTTCTCTGCTCACTCCCTGCAAGATATCCCTGAGGAGAAGCCACCTTGACCTATCCTAATGCAGCCAGAACCCTGGACCTGGAGAAGCCATTTGATGACTCCCGCGAGTTCTGGGATGCTTACAATGCCACTGGATCTACAAGATTTCCCACTCACTGGCATCCTGCATTTGGCAGCACTGCATGTGTTTTATGAGTCTGAAGAGGACTTTCTAGATTGGTATTGGGCATATGGGCTAATACCGGACTTATGGGTTTTGACTAGACTGGGTTGGGATGCTTTCTTAATGTCCAACTACCCTTTATTAAGAACTCTGTGTGATGCACATATGAGTGTCTGAATTTGTTTGTCTAGTCTACCCGGATTCACACATCAGGAAAGATAAGTTTCTGGGCAAGGACATCTTGCTGGGTAAAGTAGAGGGGCAGAAGAAAAGAGGAAGACCCTCAAGAAGATGGGAAGACCCATTGATGCAACAATGGGCCTGCGCATAAGGACAGGGGTGAGGCTGGCACAGGAATGGGCAGTGTTTCTTCACTCTGTCCCAGGCATCAAGTTCACAACACCTCACACAACAATTACCAGAACAGGGTCGAAGTCTGGCACATAGTTCTTACTACATAGTCAAACATGGCTCAGAATCCAGCGATGCTTCCCACGTCTGTTTTTACCCAGGGCACTTACCCGAGACCCCTTTTCTGGGAAGCACTGGCAAGTGGAGCAGTCTCTTCCTCCGCAGGGACCAATGTGTTTCTTCCCACTCTGAAAATCAAAGCACCTTCTTCAGTCTGTTGGACTCCATTCCTTCATGGGGCTCATAGCATGCACATTATCACAAGCGCTCTTGGGTTCACCCAACTCGTGGGAATTCCACAGCACCCTTTGGCTGGTGAATTGGCGAGCAGGAAAGGCGAGTGCGGAGCTTAAAACTGGCTTGATATGAAAGAGGATGGACTATCCCAGCAAGGAGCTTCTAGAGCAGAGACATGGGGGTGGGGAAGTCACCCTGCATCTGAAGTCACTTAGGTTTAACCAGAGATCTGTGCAGTTTCCCTGTCCCTGTTAGCACTGAATTCTAAGTTGTGATCCATCGTAGAGTATAAAGTATGCTGTAAGTAAACTTGGCTCACAAACTAAATCCTGAAGACTGGCTTTTTGTCAGGACCCTGAACTTGATCTCTAAGATCAGTGAGGACCTGTGTTTCTTACTATGACCTTCCTGGATCAAGTCATCAGTTAAAGCTTTAATCTTTTTTTTTTTTTTTGGGGGGGGGAGCATCACTGCTCTCTGGTGGTGGGAGTAGGAGGCCCAGCCCCAGTGCTGGAATTGAACCTCCGTCCCAGTGGGCTGCAGTCCCGCACACAACCACTACGCCACCGGGGCTCAGCCCTGTTAAAGCTTTGAGTATTAAAAAAAAAAAAAAAAAAAAGCTTTGAGCATTAAATTAAAATCTTTCCTCCCACAATGTGTTGTATCTCCAATATATGGCTCCTCTAATATGTCCTTTCATCACAAAGTTCCTGACCTAGAATCATTCTTCTCCCTTCCTCTACATTTAGCTAGCCTTTCTTCTACACTCAGAATGCCATCTCTAACCTGACACAGGCAATATTTCTTAACTTTAATGCTTTCTTCAAGCACACACACAGATATACATGCATGCATACATACAAGACACTTTGGGAAGAATCAGCACCTTGACTCACAAATTCTCACGATGTAGGTCCAGAATAATTGGTCACGTGAATATAAAAGTAGACCCCCAGAGTAACTGCTTGCATGAGTGGATCCCTTAAACATGAACAGAGTCACTGTGACATACTTGCAATGGGATTGAGGACTGGCTAGCTGTTCACAGACTGGGATGAGAATTTAGGGCAAGAGTGGAGTCCCCACCACCACCACCTCCCACCTCAAGCCCTGGTCAAAGCAGTGTTGAGTTCTACCTGAGGACATGGGTGGGAAGGTCAAGAAGGTATCCAAAGTAAACGTTGTCACGTTCACAACTCTGTCCATTCCTTGCTGCAACCAGCTCATAATTGGCACCATTCTAAACTGGATAGGTCTCATTTAAAACTCAAGACTCTAAGCCTGGGGGACCTAACTGTCATCAAGAAAGAAGAAGTGGCAACAAGAAGGGTGTCCATTGGACTGGGAATCCTTGTTTTGAGAGTTTCCTAGACCCAGGAGAAATGGATTCCAAGACATAGAGATCTCAAAGGCCCATCCATGAGGCTCACTCATAGATGTTGCAAGGAGATAAGGACCTTTCTTCAGAACAGACAGACAGGAGGTCTTCCTTAGAGCAAGCTCCCTGAATTTGGACTAATTGTCTCCTAAATGGTAAGAGAATAATTTTTTCTTTGCTACAACAACAACAACAACAAGACTATAAACTAAAGGCTTAAGGCCATCGGATAATGGGGATTCATGAAAAAGATGAACCAATTTAGTTTTGATGGAATACGTACATACATATAGATAGATAGATAGATAGATAGATAGATAGATAGATAGATAGATAGATAGATAGATCCTGGTAGTGAAGTGGTTACATATTAGACTGCTAACCTCAAGGTGAGCGATTCCAAACTACCAGCTATTCTGTGGGAGAAGATGAGGTTTTCTGCTCTCCTAAAGAGTTATAGTTTCAGAAATCTCCAGGGACAGTTCTACCCAGCCATTAGGCTCATCATGAGTCAGAAGAGACTCAGTGGCAGTGAGTTTTATATTACATGAATATGTTTGTGACTACAAAGTTAAGTAGATGTGGATAAATCCGAAAGTATTGCTATTGAATTCCAGTTCACACATGCTCAGGCTTATTCCAAACCAAGCACGTTCAAACAGGCCCCTGTGATCATTGGCTGCAGACAAAGCCTCTTAGTAGTGTAACTACCTCAGTATTTTTGTGGTGCTTTCAAAAATGAAACCAAAAGGTTCGATCAAAACTGCGACTTCCCGGGAAATGTCCTGAGCCAGTCAGCTTCATGATGGCGAGGCCCGCACCAAACAGTGACTGTTTGGGGGAATTCAAAAGGGGTCATCAAAAGATATTTTTCTCAAAACACACTAGGTGATTACAGGAGCCTATTTGAGTGAAGTTTTAAGAAAGATGAAATGGCATTAGTGAAGGACAGGTCAGAAAAAATGCATTGAGGATTTTTTTTTTCCTTTCATAACCATGCATCTTCTCATGATCCCAGGATAGCAAGGGCTGTTCTGTGAGAATTTCCTTGTGAAACCTTACCTCATACACTGCACATCCCTTCGATTGCACCTTCAGACTTCTTTGTGTTCCCCAAACTCCATGGACATTGAAAAGGAGCACGATTTGAGTCCCTTGAAGATGCCTACACTGCCCCTTTGACATGTGTCCATTGAAGGGCAGATGTCTTTGTGGACGTGTCAATGAGGTAGTCTAGAAACACCACTTTGAGACCAGTCGGGGCTTTGGGGGAGGCTATGTTGAGAAACTACAGCTTCAAATATGGATATTTGGATTTAATAAAGGTGTCTATGATTTTGCAGAAGACCTGGTTGTGTAGTGGTTACTTGTTGGACTGTTAACCACAACATCACCAGTTCAAAACTACCCACTACTCTATGGGAGAAAAACGAAGCTTTCTAATTCTGCAAAGACTTACGGTCTAGGAAAACCACAGGGGTAGTTCTTTTCTATCTTATAGGTTTGTGGTGAGTTAGAATTGACTCCATGGCAGTGAGGTATTTTTTACTTGTTTTTTTTTTTCAGTTTAATGGTTTTGCAGCAACATTTTGTGTATGTGTGTGTACATATATATATAGATTTATATATATTATAAGAATGAGAAAAGAGTCTGACTAGAACGAATTTCTATCTCACAATTTAGGTATCCCTTAGGTGCAAGGACATATACAATATGTGCAGTTCTCAATCCAATAAAATCCAATAAAATGCTTAGAAAGTAAGCATCCAAAAAGAAAGAAAAAAAGAAATCCATCTTTTAAAATAAACTCCTCCTGGATCACAGAAAGTCAATAAGGGTTTGAACCTTGACAGGTAATTAAATAATTCAAGTTAGAAATTAACTTACATGAAGTAATCTCAGTTAGAAAAATGTATTTGAAGTTTCAACCATTTATGCCTCTTGAGTCTTGAGTAGCATGATTATCTCTGAATGCAGAAACACTAAGTTCCAGATCCTGATAAGGTTAAAAGAATGAATTAATTAAATGTCCAAGGCCAGACCAGGTCAGCAGGAGAGCATTCTTAGTAACTTTTCCTGAGACTTAGGTTGTTTAAGGTCCTGGTTGGATGAAATATCAAAAGAACCAGAGAAATCTGAAGGCCTGTTGATGCGACAGCTTGATTATAAAGGCAAGTTTGTTATGCTTTAAAAAAAAATAAAACCCTTGATTTTGCCAAGCATCTCAGAGATATCTGAAACACAAGGACGCCTTAAGGGAGAGGGAGGAGTGATCTCAAAATAGATTAGAAGATTCTAATAAAGAGTAATCATCAGCATTGGTATAAATTACTGACTTGAACCAAGAGGAAAAGATAAAAAAAAGTAGTTATTTGTCATTTCTACCAAGTTCATCTTGACATTAGACCTTTCTACACACATCACTTTCAAAAGGGGGTGCATCCCATCAGCCTGTGTGGTCATGAGGTGTTGAAGAGATCAGGTATCAGGGATCAAAGAATAAAAAAAACATATCACTGTGAATGAAGGGGAGTGCAGAGTAGGCACCCAAAGCCCAACTATAAGCAATTGGACATCCCCTTACAGAGGGTCACAGGAAGACCTGCCAGCCAGGGTGCAATGTAGCAATGATAAAACATAAGACATAGAATGTCT
The DNA here is from genome assembly GCA_004026705.1 of Nesogale talazaci. NCBI lineage: Eukaryota > Metazoa > Chordata > Mammalia > Afrosoricida > Tenrecidae > Nesogale > Nesogale talazaci. The sequence goes on from PVJH01028218.1 coordinate 14,803, forward strand.
GCCTCTGCACCCTTTTGTCCTCAGTGATCATGGCATGAGCGTGGGTACTTAACAATATGTTTTTTGTTCTTTGATTCCTGATAGCTTGATGGTTCTTTCCAGTCCTCATGGTCGCGCAGGCTGGTGTGCTTCTTCTATGGTAGGCCTTGTTGCACTGTTTCCTCATCCTCAAGCCTTTGAGGTCTCAGGCATTATGTCTTGATAGCCGGGTACCATTAGCCATCCTCACCACTCTTTCTCCTGTCCCCACTTGTCCTCAGTGATCATCTCAGGAAAGTGCATACATAGTAATGTTGGTTTTTTCCTGTTTGATGCCTGAGACCTGATCCTTTTGCCTCCTCTCGGCCACACTGGCTGACGTGCTGCTTCTGTGTGGATTGGATACTTCTCAGCTAGTTGGCTGTTTATCTTCAGGCTTTGAGCCCCCAGACTCAAATATCTTTTGATACCTGGGTGCCAACTATTTTCTTCACCACATTTGCTTATGCACCTATTTGACTTCAGTGATCATATTGGGCCGGTGAGCATCGTGGCCAGATTCATAGAACAAAGTGTTCTTGCACTGAGGGAGTGACTGGCCGGGGGGGTGGGGGGCAAGGGCACCCAGCCACCAAACGATAAAGTAGCTGGGAACTTAAAGGCTAGAAGGTGAACAAGTGGCCATCCAGCGCAGAAAAGCCCACACAGAAGAAACGCACCAACCTGTGTGATCACCAGGGGTCGAAGGGAGCAGACATCAAACATCAAAGAACAAGGATTAAATCAGTAATAATGAGGGGGGAGAGCAGGGTGGGGACCCAAAGCCACTTGTGGGCAATTGGACACCCCCTTACAGGAGTCATGGGGAGGAGATGGGTTAGTCAAGGTAGCAATGAAGCACAAAACTTTCCTCTATTTCCTGAAGATTTCCTCCCCCCAACCATCACGGTCCCAACTCTGCCCTGCAGTTCCAGCTGGACTGGAGGAGGTGCACTGGTGGAGATGGGAGCTGGAAACACAGGGAACTCAGGGTGGATAAATCCCTGGTTGTCATTAGTGGGAGTGGAGTTGCCGGATGGGTGGAGGGAGGGTCGGGTGGAGATAGGAAGCCATCTATGGAGATCTGCAGACTGTCTCCTATTTGGAGGATGGATGTAGGGAGAAGTGGGCAGGGGGAGATGTCGGGCAGTGTAAGATATGATAAAACAATAATGATTACAGCGTAATGAGGACTGGGGGGAAAGGAGGGAAAGTTGGAGAAGGAAGGAAGGGAGACTCATATCAAGGGCCCAAATGGAGAGGCAGATGTTGGAGAATGTCGACGAGGACAGGCAAGTGGGGGTGCTTGACACAGTATATGTAACTATGTATTGAACTATGCTTTTCATCATGAAAAGCAATGTATGCGCACCCAATAAAATGATTAAATTTAAAAAAAACTAATAATAAAAAGGTCAAATAAAAAAACATAAAATGTAAAACTTTCTTCTAGTTCTTCAATACCTTCTCCCCCACACTATCATGATCCCAATTCTACCTTACAAATCTGGCTTAACTAGTAGATATACACTGAGTATAGATAAGAGTTGGAAACACAGGGAATCCAGGACAGATGAACCCCTCAGGACCAATGCTGAGAGTGGTGATACTGGGAGGGTGGAAGGAAGGTGGGATAGAAAGTGGGAACCAATTACAAGGAACTACGTATAACCCCCTGAGGGATGGACAACAGAAAAGTGGATAAAGGGAGACATCAGACCATGCAAGACATGACAAAATCATAAAAATTTATAAATTATCAAGAGTTCATCAAGGAGGGTGGGGAGGGAAGAGAAAAATAGCCTATATCAAGTAGAAAGCAAATGTTTTGAGAATGACGATGGCAACAAATGTACAAATGTATTTGATGCGGTGGATGTATATATGGATTGTTATAGGAATTGTATGAGCCCTCAATAAACTGATTTTTTAAAAAGGAAGGGTGCATCCCCAAAAGGGGGTGCACCTCAAAATAGACTGTACAAACTCATTTTAAAAGAGAGAAAGACCCGACATGGGCAATGAAACACTCAAACCACAACCACTGGGAAGGCGGTGACTTCTTAAAAAGCAAACTTCATCCTGTCTGGTGTTAATTTGAGGATTAAGAATGTAGGGGTGGAGGCTAGCCTGTTCATCTGAAGATAGCCAATGAGACTTCTGTGTGGACATGTCTTTCTCCTGAGAATTCTGGACATCTGGCCGTGTTTCCCCCTTGGAGGGGAGAGACTCGCTCAGTCACTTGTAGATGCTCTACTGACAAGACACAAGGCTGACTCCTCGTGAGACTTTCCGGAAGAGATGCCACTTGGCCTACCCTGATGCAGCAAGAAGCCTGGACCTAGAGCAGCCATATGGAGACTCCTGCCAGCGCTGAGATGCTTATAACCCCACTAAATCCAAATACATTCTATCCACTGGCTTGTGGTCATTCAACATTTGACATCACTGTGTGTTTTGTGAGTCTGAAGAGGATTTATAGATTAGTTTTGGATATATGGGCTATTATTGGACTTAAGACCTTGGAATGGACTGGGCTGAAGTGTTTTCTCAATGTTCCTTTCTCAATGTGTGTATATATATATATATCTATATCCCTTTTGTATATAAATATCCCCTTTATATACATGTAAGTATCTGTGGATTTATTTCTCTAGTCTACCTGGATTAACACAAAAGGAGAGAATCACTCTCAGGGGTCTCACAGATTTGCCCCACAGAAAGCCACAAGAAAATATGTTTTCATCTCTAAGAAGTTTAAAACTCAACCTACGTGCCAAGCTCTGTTTGTTTTATTTTGAAAAACAATCTGTGTACATGGTAACAAATATTAAATTGAACCAAAAGGCATACGGGGATCAAAATATACATCATAGGAAAATGAAATTCTCTCTTCCGACCTTGGTCCCCAGTTCCCTACCTCCAGAAGCATATGCTCCCATCACACACATATCATGCACACACACACTTTGCTAGTGCTTTCATGCTTTGCTTTATTTCCCCCAGATGGGATAATGGTCCTGTACCTTGCTGTTTCTATTTCCCGGTATGTCTTCACCATCCTTCAGAAGGCGTGTCCATACCTTGTTTGCTCAGTTCCTATTGATGGGCATCTAGGTAAAACCTCGCCATCTGCTATTGAGACTACCCTGGGATTAGTACAACTTGCCATTGTCCTTTGAGTATAAGCCAGAGTCCATCTGTATGGTACCCTCCTAAGAGGGAAATTCCTCCACCAAAGTACACACAGGCATTTAAAATTCAGAGGGTAGAGCCCAACCATCTCAATGTAGTTTCTACCTTTAACTCAACTATAGTATAGCCGCCATCTGGGAGAAATCTGGAGAGTCTCTGTGGATCCTTGATTGATGGGAGGGTCTGGAATAGAACACTCATAAGTTCAGGAGAAAAGTCAAGACCCTGAACTCATTGTCATAGAGTCAAATCCAATTCACAGCGACCCTATAGGAAAGAGTAGAACTGCGCCTCTGGGTGTCTGAGATGGTAACTCTTTACTGGAGTAGAAGGCCTCATCTTTCTCCCTCAGAGTGGGTGCTGTTTTCCAACTGCTAACCTTGCAGTTAGCAGACCAACGAGAAGCCTACTACAGCACCAGATTTTCATAAAAGAAACAAAAGAGTGCCATGTAGGACTCTCTAGGCTTTTACAGTTGGGAGAAGGGGGAGAAATAAACAGTACAGAGAATATGAGATAAAAATAGGCTTAGAGAAAGTGCGAATGAGAACCAACAAAAAGGTAAGCACACATCAGTACTTTGTGGGATTCCTCTAGAACCTAGAGCTGTTCTAAAAAAAAGAAAGCGTACTAGCCTATGCCTTGGTGTGCTCCCTGCCACCAAATGGTAAGAACAAGCCAAATTCATCAATTTCCAGGGTGATTTCCTTTCTTCTTCCCCATGATACACTCAAGTGCATCACCTGAGGTAAGTTGGACATGTCTTGCCATCCTACTCCCCACAGGGAGAAAACACGTCATAGACAGGTGAAGGGATTTACCCAGGTGATATCATCAGTGATCAACAGAGCCAAGAAATAAGGGCTCCTTTATTTAAGGCTCTTGTTTTGAGCTTCCAACTGGTAACAGAAAAAGAAAGGATCACTTTCTATTTTGCTTTACTTCAAAACGACTGATGATAGCTAGAGGCAGAAAGGAGACCGACAGGAACCAAGTGGAGGCTGGTGGACAGATAGAATCGTGTACTTGACACTTGTGATCGAGACTCACACCATGTTGATTTCAGTCAGCCCTGTTGGAGCACAATCGGTTTTGTTATAATTACTTTGTTCCAGGGTTTGATAAAAGTTTTGAAAGGTAATTACTACATGAACCCAGCTTGGTGTCCAATTGATCCCTCCAGCTTTCTCCATCATTGTATCTGTCTGATAAGGAGTGTTCAGTTGGCAAGTCAATGCCAAGATAACGAATCATGGAATTCTGCATTCATGGACTATGCTTTAAATATTATGTTTTATGGCTTTCACTAACCTGTCATCTAGCTTAAGAATTAGAGCCCACTGCATGTAATATGTGATTAACATTGTTAGATGCAATCAGTGTAAGTGTCACTTGGAAATTAGGATACAGTAGTGCAAGCCCTGACTAAGCAGTGTGGTTTCTGTTCTATATTCCTTTGGTTAGCCTACTAACAGTTTTTCTTCTTTCTCGGTTCCTGCTGGAGTGGTACTTAATCAATTGCTCTAGGAGACAGGCCTGATATTTGGGGTAGCCTAGTCTAGATGGTTTTTAAACTAGATCAGTTATCTCAAGGCCCACCCAAGTTACCAGCAGCCAGTGGTGATATTTTCCAGAAAAATTTGAAGTTGGGCTTTCAGAACTTAAATTCTTTAGCGAGGAAATCAAAGAAAGTGTGCTTGTTACAGAATGTTCTAGATTTATCTTTCTCCAGAGTTACCGTGTTCCCATTGAACTTGACACTTCTTGATTTAATCTTGGTGTGGCTCAGCTGTTGCTTGTTTGTCTAAAGAGCCCCCAGAAATATTTTTTAAGGAAAGTCACTGCATTATAAATACAGAAATCTCTAATATCCAGGCCAACGAGTAAGCATTTCACTGTAAAATTTAAAAGCCAGTGTAGAGTCCACCTAGTCCATTTCTTTTCATGGGTAGGCAACTATACACCAGAGTGTGTTTATTTAGAAATTCCAAAAAAGCAAAGCACTCTGCATGGAGTCAGCATTCCTTAAGATACTTACCACATATGCATGTTGTACAGAGAAGAGAACAAGTACAAGGGACCTACAAAAAAGCACAAATCCAGATTAATGAATAGCATTCATGCTCACACAAAACATGCTAAATGCATGGGAAATGCAAAGCACATGTGAGTGCTGACACCCAACAATCCTACAGATGGGTTCCAAGGCTTGGGGAATATTTAAGGGAACAGCTGATGGGTTTGAGCCACCCACTTAGTGGCTCAAAGTTCCAGGTTTACCCGATGGTCCCAGGAGGGATCCTTAAAAGGAAGAACAGGGACTACCTCCAGAAAGCCTCTCTCTATCTCTGAGAGGCTTATTTGTCATCGGTGACAAGAGAAATGCCCTGTATCTCTGGATACATGTTCTTCCCCCTTTCCTCTTTCCAAATAGTCAGGAGGTGTGCACTCAAGCTGGTTTGTGTTCCTCCTGTGCTAGGTAGTCCGGCTGGACAGAGGAAGGAAGGGAAGCCATGCTCGGTGATGATAAAAGGAACAGAAGGAAAGGCAGAAGGTACAGCTGCTCAGGGACAATTCGGACACCTGAGCATCCTGGAGTCTTGCATGGGAGGCTACAGGAAGGGGTGGAAGGAAATCTAACGGTGTTCTGGGATGGTTTGGAGAGGAAAAAAAAGCAGGTGGGATTGTGGAGCAGAAGGTTAGATTATCCAGGACTTTATAAGTGAGTCAGATTGTGTACTGTATAGTCAGGGAAAAATTGGAGTAATATAGAATTACTACAAGAGTCCCTTGCACACAGTTAAGGGGCTCAGCTGCTAAGTCAGAGATCGGAGGTCCAAGTTCACGCATTAGCATTCGAAGAGAAATCCCTAGAGAGTCATTGAAAAGGCTGAGGAGGAAAGATGTACTGTGATATAGGTTGGGTGACCACGAGGTGGAAGTGGCACACAGACAGTGGGTTTAATAGTGATGGCAAACCGTTTCTGACAGGAGAAGGATGCAATCGTAAAACACTACTGTTCATCTATATACAGTTCCCTGACTTCTCTTTCTCAAAGGAGCCTGATGATGTAGTGGGTTACACATTGGGCTGCCAGCTGCAAGGTCAGCAGTTTGAAACCATCAGCCTCTGCACAGGAGCAAGATGAAGTTTGCTCTTCCCCAAACAGTTGTAGTCACAGAAACCCACAGGGGCAGTTCTGCTACGTCCTCTAGGACTGCTACGGGTCAGAATGGACTCAGTGGCAGTGAGGTTTTCTTGAAGTATCTGTCAAAAGATTTCCCCTCTCATTGTTGCAATAGATCTTGGAACCAGAGTTGAATCACTTTATCTCCCTAAATGGTAAAACTAACTAGAGTCCATCCGGAGGCTGGTTATCATTTCCAGTCTTTCTAACCTTATGTTCTACATAAAGCCTTCTCCAAGAAAGGATCGCCTTGTCCTAACTGGGTCTTCTTCTCCTCCTTAGACCATCCTTGTAGTGTGGACTTTTCCTTTACTCTGAGATGCTTGCTAACATGACATAGAATCCTGAGTGCAGGTAGGGAGAGAGTCCGGCAAGTACGTGCATGCATTTCAGTGTTTCTGTTGTATTGTTGGGAGAAAAAAAGAGGCTTTCTACTCATATAAACCATTACGGTCTGTGGAAGCCACAGGGCGAGTTCTACCCTGTGCTATAGGGTCGCCATGGGGGGGCATGGACTTGATGGCAGTGAGTTTGGTTTTTCCACTGTTGCTCTATTTTTGGTGTTGCTAAGTCCACTCCAACGCATAGTCACACCATATGACAGGAGCACACTGTCCATGGGGTCTTCCAGGCCATCTTCACAGAGGCAGACCACCAGGCCTTTCTCCCACTGAGTTGCTGGGGGCTTCACACCAGCTGCCTTTCTGTTAGCAGTCATGCACCTAACCACTTGTGGCATTCACCTAATCTGGTGTCAACTTGAGGACTAAGAGTAGAGGGGTGGAGTCTGGCCTGTCAATCTGGAGATAGCTAATGAGACCTCTGTGTGGGTATGGTCTTCTCCTCTGAGAATTCTGGGAAATGTGGTAACCATTTTTGGAGATGGAGACATTGTCTCTCTCAGTTCACTTCCTTGGAAACTTTCTACTGACAACACTCTCTTGGAGATGCTATCCTGACAAGACACAAGGCTGACTTCCTGTGAGACATCCTGGAGGTGAAGCCACATGGACCTACCCTGATGGAACCAGACCACTGAAGCTGGAGAAGCCACTTGAAGAGTCCTGCCAACACTGAGATGTTTACAACGCCATTGGATCTAAAGGCATTCCACCCATCTGGCTTGTGATCATCTTGCATTCGGTGTCATTACATATATTTCGTGAGTCTGAAGAAGACTTTATAGACTGGTATTGGACATATGGACTAATATCAGATTTATAGACTTGATCCGGACTGGGCTTGGATGCTTTCTCAATGTTCATTTCCTCTTGTATATAAACCTTTTCTTATACACATATGTGTGTTTACGAATTTGTTTTTCTAGTTTACCTGAACTAACACACTACTGCAACACGGATCCTTGCATTCAGGAGATGGAAATCAGTCATAAGATGGCAGGCATCATCGCCAGAGGCCTGGAACAATAGGGCTTTCTGGCCTGGGAAGCACACATCTGGGAGAAAGGGCTAAACAAAAGAAGACAATGAGGCTGAAGACACTCACCAGGGAATTATGTGGTTGGTCTTGAGCCACACCAGGGAACGCCTCCTGACTGCCATTTGTGGGGACTTCTTCAAGCCAGTCTTGATCCCTAAAGGACATCCATGGGCCCCCTCTGCTTTTCTAGAGACCTCTCATGAAGAGGTGAAGTTGTAAGTCCCCGGGGTTGAAGTCTGCATATATTAAATAGAAATAGATCTCTTCAAACACAAGCTACTTTACTGCATTGAAGATAATGACTTTTAGGATTCATACTTGAGAGAGAGAGAGAGAGAGAGAGAGTCATACATCAACATGGGCTGTTTTTCTTTACACCAACACAATCTTTCCTGATGGATGACTGGATTTATAGTCTTAGAAGTACATACTGATTATCTATCATGAAGATCGAAGCCCTGGTTGTGTGGTAGTAATGCGTTGGGCTGCAATCTAGAAGGTCGGCAGTTCAAAACCACCAGTGGCTCCACAGGAGAAAGAAGGGGCTTTCTACTCCTGTGAAGAGTAGACACCCACAGAGGCTTCAGTTTCCTGACTGATGTCGCATGTTCATATGAAAGCGATTGCATCTCTTCCCTTAAAAAAGCCAAGGGTTAATCTACTCAAGTGTGCTTTCATTTTTTGAAACTAGGAAAGGTACCATTTTAGCCTACAAATAAAAACACATATTTTTTATCCACACACACAAAAAAAACAGATAAAGGATTTTGGTAGCTTACTGTAATAACTAGAAAAAAATAGCATGGCCCTTCTTGAAACAGTTAAACAAGCATAGAATGACCATAGGATCAAATGTCTCCACCCCTCTTTATAAAGCCAAGGGAAATGAAAACATATGTTCACACTTGACATTGATCCTGAATCTTCTTAACTGTGTTACTCAGACTAACAAGAAAGTAGGGAGTGGTTAAATGTCACTCCACAGGGGTGTGTGTGTGTGTGTGTGTGTGTGTGTGTGTGTGTGTGTGAGAGAGAGAGAGAGAGAGAGAGAGAGAGAGAGAGAGAGAGAGAGAGCATGTGTGTGTGTGTTGGGTACTATCCATTTGGTTCTAGCCCAGCGACTTTCTGACCATAAAATGAAACATTACTCAGCCCTGTGCTATCCTCACAATTGTTACAAATGAGCCTATATTTGCAGCCACCTTGTCAACCAATCTCCTCCAGGGGCTTCCTCTTATTCTTTTCTGTCTTTATTTCTTTTGAAATCATTTTATCGGAGACTCATACAACTCTTATCATAATCCATACATCCATTCATTGTATGTCAAGCACATTTGTACATTTGTTGCCCGCATCATTCTCACAACATTTTCTTTCTTCTCAAACCCTTGGTATCAGCTCCTTATTCCCCCCTCCCTCTCCTTTACTCCCTCCCACATGAACCCTTGATAATTTATAAATTATTATTATGTCATATCTTACACTGTCTTATGTCTCCCTTCACCCACTTCCTTGTTGTCCTTACTCCAGGAGGGAGCTGTATGTAGATCCTTATAATCAGTTCTCTCTTTCTACCCCACCTTCCCAGCACCCTCCTGGCATCGCTACTCTCACCACAGGTCCTGAAGGGATCATCTGTCCAGGATTCCCTATGTCTCTGGTCTCTATGTGTCCCAGTGTACATCCTCTGATCTAGCCAGATTTGTAAGGTAGAATTGGGATCATGATAGTGGTGGGGCTAAAACATTGAAAAACTAGAGGAAAATTGTATGTTTCATCATTGCTACACTGCACCCTGACTGACTCATCTCCTCCCTGTGACCCTTCTGTAAGGGGATGTCCCATTACCTACAGATGGTCTTTGGGTACTCCCCAATCTGTACTCCCCATCATCTACAATGATATATTTTTTAGTTCTTTGATGCCTGAGCCCTGAGCCATTCAACACTTTTTGGTTACACAGGCTGGTATATTTCTTCCATGTGGGCTTTGTGCTTCTGAGCTAGATGGCCACTTGTTTACCTTCAAGTCTTTAAGACCCCCGACGCTAAATATTTTGATAGCCGGACACCATCAACTTTCTTCACCAATTTTGCTTATGCACCCATTTGTCTTCAGCGATCATGTTAGGAAGGTGAGCATCATGGAATGCCAATTTAATGGAACAACAGTTCTTTCATCTAGGAAGTACTTGAGTGGAAGCCCAATGTCCATCTGCTGCCTTAATACTAACCCTATAAATATATGCATATAGCTCTATTTCCCCATTATTGTATATAAACATATTAACCTATGTACATGCCTGCATCATCATATGTAAATATATTTACCAATGTATATGCCTGCATCATCATATGTAAATATATGTAAATACATGCCTGTATTTAGAACTCTATGAATGCCCTTTGCCTCCTATTTATTTCCTCTATTTCCTTTTACTTTCCTCTTTTCCTATTATCATGCTCAGTCTTCACTTGGGTTTCAGTAATTTCTCTCAGCTACATTACCCTTGATCAATCCCTACCAAGCCTCTTACGCCCTCCTTGCCACTGATTTTGGATCACTTGTTGTTCTCTTGTCCCTGGGATGGTCAACACCACTTCCTTTCCCCTACCTCCCCCTCTCCCATGTCCCCCTGGAACCATCGGTCACACTGTTTTCTCCTCCAGACTGTTCATCCCGCCTATCTTATCTAGATAAACCTGCAGAGATAATAATATGCACAAAAAACCAAGACGTAACAAGATGGAGCAACAAAAGAAAACAAAATGATGACAACAACAACAACAAAAACCCAATGTCCAGAAAGCTTATATCAATAAGTAAAAAAACTAAAAATAATAATAAAAAAGAAAAACCTGTAAATAGGTCTGTTTGTTGAATCATCTGGTGGAGTCCAATGGGGTGGGGCTTCCTCTTTTTGAATTCTCTTTAGCTGTACCTACCATGATGTCCTTTTCCAGGGGCTGATCTTGCCTGATAACATGTCTAAAGTACGTGGGATAAAATATCGCTACCCTGGCTTTAAGGGGCATTCTGGTTGTATTTGTCTCTAAGACAGATCTGTGTGTTCTTTGGAGAAATATTCATCAGCACCATAATTCAAGCACATCTCTTCTTCAGTGTCCAACTTTCAGATGCCTATGAGGCAAATGGAAATACCTTGGCTTGGGTCAGGCGCATCTTAGTCCTTGCTCTTCTACCCTTTGAAGAGATCTTGTGAGTGGATAAATGAAAGAAGCTATGTACACACAATGGATTATCACATATCCATAAAGGGAATGAAGGATTGATGTCTGCTACTTGACAGAGTTAGATTTGGAAAAGTGAAATGTTCAGATACAAATATCCATGTATTGTATGCTTCTATTTTGATGGGATGTCTAGAATTCATAAACCCAGAAGCAGGAAACATGAGTATAGGGAGAACAGCAAGTACCTGGTTTCTTTGGGGGATGACGGAAATCTTCTGGAATTCTTCGGTGATTGTGGCAGTCATGTGCTTATGTTAATTTCATGATTGAGCTGTAGGGGTGGAGTCTGGTCTGTTAATCTGGAGATAGCCATTGAATAGCCAATGAAGCCTCAGTGTGGGCATGGCTTTTCCTGAGGCTTCTGGGAAATCTCACATTTCCCTCATGGAGATGAGAAGCTATCTCCTCAGTTGTTGGGAGTTAGTCTCAGAGACATTGAACTATAGAGAAGACAAGATGGCAGCGTCCAAGGAGCTAGACGAGCTGGAGGAGAAGCCACACAGCCTTCCCCTGATGGGACCAGACCTCTGAAACTGGAGAAGCCACATGGAGACCCCTGCCAGCGCTGAGTTGCTTCTACCACCACTGAATGCTATTGATGGACCCTGAACCCTGGAGGTGAGGAGCCTTGTGGAGACCCCTGCCGGCGCTGGGACTCTGCACCCACTGGCCTGTGACTTCATGAGTCGGAAGGAGACTTTATAGACTGGTATCTGACATATGGGCTAATATCGGACTTATGACTTTGAACTGGACTAAGCTGGGATGCTTTCTCAATTTCGCAATCCTCTTGTATATAAACCTTTCCCTTATATCCATATGCATGTCTATGAGTTTGTTTCTCTAGTTTACCTGGACTAACACAGTGATCATTGCACAAAATCACACATATTAAAAGTCATCCAAATTATATGCTTGAAAATAGAATGGTGAGTTTTAAGTTTCATAAATTTTGTCCAATTTTTTAAAATAGAAACTATTCTAAAATTGTTTCAAAGAACTATTTTACTTTATCCAAAAGTCTCTCTGGTTTAAAGAGTTGAAATCTCTTATCTTAAAAATGTTGGCATCTTCAAAGACTTGTCCCCAATAAGAGAGCTGGCCAGAGAGAGGGACAGATCGTGTTGAGTATTACAAGCTATTTTTAATTTCTGGATAGGATGCGGTCAGCCCACACACTGCTGCATTTACAGGAGTCTAACTTTTTAAGTAAGTAGTAGAACAGCTTTCCATGATACACTAGCAAAACCGAGCAGGAGCAGAATCAATGTGAACCCCACCCCCCCCGTCTTTTCCCATCCTTATATTCTTTTTAACTGCATTCTACCAGCAGGGCTCCAGGAGGCAAGCAAATGTTTTGGTGAGGAAACCAGATTAGCTTGAACACTGATAGATAAGTTTTTCCTCAAACAGAAAAGGTTGATGCAAAATTCAAGAAAACAGGAGGTATTTGTATTTCAGACCAGGAATAGATTCATGACATCATTATCTCAACCAGGATTATAAGGAGATGCAGGGAAGGAGATTTTATTCTTAAAATAGTGTGTTGCTGGGGTCAACTTCTGGAGGAAGAATACCTGACCATAGCCAGCTACCTAGAGCTTCTCGGTACATCTTAGTTGAATGCAAGAGGAAGGAAGGGAGGAAGGAAGGAAGGAAGGAAGGAAGGAAGGAAGGAAGGAAGGAAGGAAGGAAAGATGGATGATGGATGAATAAATAGAAACCAATTAGAAGACCAACTG
>PVJH01028219.1:0-27684 GCA_004026705.1 Nesogale talazaci
GAAAGAAAATTTTACTGAAAAAATTTTCAACAACAATGGCAGGAGTTTCAGGGCGCTACCAGAAATTCACACTGGATTCAGAAGTGAATGTGGGACAAAGGATATCACTCCTGATATCTGTTAGAACTTCTGGAAGTAAAGCATATCAGAAAGATTTCTATTTCTGTTTCGTTGACTATGCAAAGGTATGACTACGTGTATCGTAACAAACGATGGATAGCATTGGAAAGGACTGGGGATTCCAAAACACTTCATGGGGCTCGTGAATTTATAAAAAAATGTATACTACTGGAGAAAGACCTGTTGAAGCAGTGTGACATGGTGGCTACACCAATGGGCTCGAACACAACAATCGTGAGGGTGGCGTAAGACCGACTCGTGCTGCATTCTGAGCTCCGCAGGTCTCTCTGAGTTGGAACTGACTTGATGGCCTCTAGCAACTGCGACCTGAAATTAGCTTGATGCTAGTGGGTTTGGTTTTGATTTTTAATGGAATGATTAAACTTGACTATAATAAAACGAAACCAGTCATTACACTAGCATATCCATCTGCCTTTTCCATGATGGCTAAAAGTTAGATAACTTCATCCTAACACTTTATGGTCCAGTGAAAACCCGATACTTTTTTTTTCTGTACGAAGTGAAACGAGTTTATTCTAGCTCATGGCAAGTACATGTAACTTGTTATTAGAAAGCAATCCTTCCTTTTTTATCCACAAGGAATAGCATGGCAAGCTCTTCATATCACAATAGAGTCAATTTGTATTCCTGGGATAGCGTAATGGGGACACATATCATATAATTCAAGAGTTCAATTGTATTGAGAAGAGTTGTATTATTACCACAATCAATTTTAGAATATTTTCTTCTTTCTTGTCCTCTTTGCTATTAGCTCTCCTGCTGTACCCCCAACTTCTGTAAATACAACAATGGAAGAAATTGACACATGTTACCTAGAACAAGCAACCTGAAATTACCAAACATAACAACTAAAATATAAAAAAAGAGTCAATTGTACAAAAAAAATGACTAACAGGCTCCTAAAGAAATGTCATCATTCAAGGGGGGAAAGATAAGAGAAAAATGTATAGTCTTAGAGCATTGCATACAAAAGCCAGGAAAAGGACACTATAATAAAGAAAAAATAATAATTAAGGGCTAAGAGAAATTACACCTATGTGCAAATAAAAGATATATGACTGAGAAGTCACAGATATCTCAGAATCTTGATGGGCAAAATGTTTAAAATGTAAGGAGAAAAGAGAGACTTAGTGAGGTAATCAAACAGGTTTACTAGTCTAACAGTAGACATGCCTACTGATTAGGTATTTATTTGATTAATATATATTCCAGAAAGGTGAGGTATTTAACTTAATATTCAGTTACTTAATTGAATATTCGTAACTCTAGTGGCTCATCCAAAAGATATGGAGAGGACATTAAAAGAATAAATAGTCAAAAAATGCAAGAAAAGATGGGGATGCATCTTAATAGACCTTTGGTAGGCAAGATCTACTAAGTTTATCACAGAATTAAAAAAGAACTACATTTTGCCGCATGTTTGTAAAATTTAGGGATATCAGGGATAAAGATCATGAAAGCTCTCCAGAAATATTAATACTTGAAAGGAAAAATAGTCAGACTGACCTCAGACTTTGTGGCAGCAATAATAGATAATAGGAGACAAAGGACTCGCAAGGGCGTCAACAATTAGGTGGGAATGAAAATGCAGAGAAATGCAGAGACTCAGAAAGTTTGTTTCCCATTACTCCATTACAAAGGAGTCATTTGAATATGTGTAAAAAAAGAGGATGAAATCTAGAAAAGACAAAGGCCAAAGATATTTAAAAGTATAATTTTATTTGTTTTTTTTATAACAGCTTTCCTGGGACCTAATCCAAGTATCATATAATTCAAGAGTTCAATTGTATTGAGAAGAGTTGTATTATTATTACCACAATCACTTTTAGAATATTTTCTTCTTTCTTGTCTTCTTGGCTATTAGCTCTCCTGCTGTACCCCTAACTTCTTCTGTCATACCCTAAGGAATAATCCAGTCACCGTTTCTATAGAGTCGTCCAACCTGGATTTCCATACCCAAAACAAAAAGGCTCATGGCAGATGTCATTAGGCTAAAATCTAACACCTCATCATTTGATTTCCCTCTTGACCCATTTAGAAAACATCTTTCAAATGGGGAGATTATAAGTGCGGAGTGGAGGCCCTTGCATGGTAGAAACTATGAATATGTTTGACTGTTTACTACAAGGTTGAAGCTTTGAAGTTCACTCAGAGGCACCCCAGAAGAAAGACTTGGAAATCTACTTCCAAAGTTAAATCTACTTCTAACTACTTCTACACTGCAGTTACTCTGATGCTAAACCTGCTAATTTACAGCCTCAGGAACAAGGAGCCTCTGAAAATTGTCTGGAGTCTAGTTCTACGTGTATGTACATGGTGCTGCCGGGAGTCAAAGTCACCTTAAGGACAATGGCTTTTGTTGTTTTTTTAAGGGCTGAATACATTGACTGGAATAACCAAGGGAACCGGATGGTGGATGGACAGAAAGACAATGGCAAGGGAGAAATGTTTTTTAAAAAAACAAGAACATTTTTGAAAACTGGGAGTGTATATCATCTGAGTCAGAATGGACTCAGTGGCCATGAGTGAGTTTGCAGAGAACATATACAAAAGAAAGATAAACAGGAAGAGGGTAGGAAGATAGAAGGAAGGAAAGAAGGAAGGAAGGAAGGAGGGGGAAGAAATGTTTCCCATAAGCTATTCCTGGAGTAAACTGTGACATTATTTGATCCTAGCTTTCTTCTTGGCAGGTGATGTGAATTGTGTGTTATGGCTGCAAGAAACAGGACAGAAGTGACTGAATTCATCTTATTGGGCCTGTCCAGCTTACCAGAGATGCAGCCAGTTATTTTTGGGATTGTCCTTGCCATGTACCTGGTGGCAGTCATTGGCAATGCCCTCTTAGTCACCGTCGCCCTCTCAGATGCCAAACTTCAGACACCCATGTATTTCCTCCTCAGCCAGCTTTCCTTTATTGACATATTTCTAACGACCATCACCGTGCCCCAGATGCTGGTGCACACACTGTCTGTGAATCGGACCCTCTCCTTTAACCGCTGCATGACCCAGTTGTTTTTCTTTATGACTGTAGGCAGCATGGAAGGTCACCTGCTGGCTGCCATGGCCTATGACCGCTACGTGGCCATCTGCGATCCTTTAAGATATTCTGCCCTTGTCAGCCGCCACCTCTGTCTGCGCATCACCTTGACCTCATGGGTTGTTGTCAGCCTCAACAGCCTCCTTTACAGTGTGCTGGTAGCCCGCTTAACCTTCTGTGGCAATCAGGTCACTCACTTCTTCTGTGATATCACACCCCTGCTACAGCTCTCCTGCAGCCGGCCGGTGGTCAATGAAATGTTAATCTTCACAGAGGGGGCAGCTGTGGTGGTCAGTCCTTTCTTCTTCATCCTGGCCTCCTATGCCCGCATCGGTGTTGCTATCACTCGGATGCACTCTGTGGCCGCCCTGCGCAAAGCCTTGTCCACGTGTAGCTCGCACATCCTGGTTGTGCTGCTCCTGTACGGCTCTGTGATCCGCATGTACCTCCGGCCATCCTCCACTGACGATCTGGACCAGGACCGCCAGGTCGCCATTTTCTACACTGTCGTCACTCCGATGCGAAACCCGCTAATTTACAGCCTCAGGAACCAGGAGGTGAAGGGCGCTTTGCGCAGACTTGGCATGAAGCTATGCATATTGGGAAGCATTCAACCTGGTTTACGGGCAAATAAGAAATGGCAGCACATCTCCCGAGAGCAGGAAATTAGCAAGTAATGGGAAACGGTTTCAAATACTGGTGTATGGATTATAAAACTAAGCGCTGATATGATTCACAATTCTGCCCCCCCCCCCAATGATTTTATTGGGGGCTCTTACAACTCTTAGAACATTCAATACATCATTTGTATCAAGTATATTTGTACACATGTGGCCATATTCATTTCCAAATATTTTCTACCCGAGTCCTTGGTATAAACTCCTCTTCCCCTCCTCTTTTTAAAAAATAAATCATTTTATTGGGGGCTCATACAACTCCCATCACGATCCATACTTACATCAATTGAATGCAGGCCACATTCGCACATTTTTTTTTACCATCATCACTCTCAAAACATCCTCCCTCCACTTAGACCCCCAGTACCAGCTCCCCATATTTCCCTTCTCTCCTCCCACCTCTCCCCCATGAACCCTTAATAATTTACAAATTATTACTTTTTCATATTGTACACTGTCCAATGTGTCCCTTCACTCACTTCCCTGTTGTCCGTACCCCAGAGAGGAGGTTATATGTAGATCCCTGAAATTGGTTCCCCATTTCTATTCCACCATCCCTCCACCCTCCCAGCATCACCACTCCCACCACTATACCTGGAGGAATCATCTCTTGTAAATTCCCCATGTTTCTGACTCCAGTGTACATCCCCTGGTCTAGCTGGATTTGTCAGGTAGAATTGGGATCATGATAGTGGGTGGGAGGAAGCATTTGAGAACTAGAGGAAAATTACATATTTCATTGTTACTATACTGCACCTTGACTGATTCATCCCCTCATGGCAACTCCTCTGGAAGAGGATGTCGCTTCACCTACCGATGGGCTTTGGGTTCCCAATCTGTAGTCCCCCTCACAATTCTATGCATGATATTCCTCTTGACTTTCTTGTATAGGTTGGGAAATATGAAGTGATAAATAAATGGTTCAGATCTCCATTGACCGACCTAGAATTTCAGAACATTCAACTAAAAAGATATTTTAAAATTACCACAAATGAACCTATCATATTTTAGGTATGCCAGCTGCGATCCACAACAAACCCAACCCAACCCAATCAAGCTCACTGCCATAGAGTTAATGCTGTTTCATTGTGAGCCTGAAGTACAGGGCAAAATAGTCTCAGTCAGTGTCTGAGATTTTAGCTCTGAACAGTAGGTAACCCTGTCTCTCTCACTCAGAACACCTGGCCATTTCAAACTACTCACCTTGCGGTTAGTAGCCCCACGTTAACCACTCTGCCAGGACTCCTTAGCTGGAGTTCCAGCTAAAAATTGATTACAAACCAGCATTGCTTACAGAATTCTGAATATGTTGGTGATGATGGGGCAAGTAATATCTTTCTGAGATGAGTGACTTTGCCTGTGTGGAGAGGTCTAGGAGAGTGGCCATTGGATTAGGAGCAAAGCAAGTTAAATTTGGCCTAGAAAAGGTAGTGTTTCTGAAATTGCAGAGTTATCATTCTCACAAATGTAGTTGAGAGGTCAATGAGAACAGAATTGATGCTGGGGTTTGGAAAATTGTAGGTTATTGGAAGTTTTGATATGAACAAGTAAGTGAAGTCTCAGCAAATCCAATCATTTTTTGATAAAATATCCCTTGAGGGCGTAGAAACCTGGATTACTTTTTTTTTTTTTTTTTTGCTGCAGCAGAGTATGGGTACAGCCTCTCTAGATATTCACAATTAGATTTTTAGGAATTTTATTATTAATGAGAAGTAAAAAGTAGATCATTGAAAGCCTCTTCCACAAATCATTAACAACTTTCAGTTGAGGTGGAAAACGCCTTGCTCAGAATCTCAGAGTTGTTCAATTCTGTGTCTCCTCTTTGAACACTATCCGGTCCCAGGCACCATGATTTTGCCAAAATTCACATCCTCTTCCAGTTCCTCTTCACAAATATCTTTCTGTGTCTCAAATTCCCCCTTGGGTGCTGTCATATTTCTGGTAGCTTCCTCTAGCTAGTATCAGCTGCTGTCAATCTTGCCCCACAGAGAGCTCATGTATTTCAGAAAAGGGTTGTGAACTTCTGCATTTCTGATGATTTTTGGAAGCAAATATACAAGTCATTCTTCCATGGTGCCTTAGGATAGACTTGGCTCTCCAACTTTTCAGCTAGCAATGAACTGTTAATACCATGCATGGACTCCAGGTTCTCTCTAGCACCTGGTTACTTGAAGTTTGGTCCAGGTACCTACACCAGCATGACCTAGGAACTTGTTAGAAATTTAAAATCTCAATGATCTCCTTGCACTCTGGTTCAATTGAATCAGAACCTGCAGTTTGCAAGGTTTTCCAGTATGACACATAACCATATGAAAAATACTGCTTTGAGATGATACCTACCCAAGGTGCCTTGGGTAGAAATCCAATGCTTGTTTAAAGTTAGCCTGATCTTCCACTACCTTTCCCATCCTCAAGCGTCATAGAAGATGCTTGTTTGTCTCTCATTTCTCACTGAAATGTACACCCTGCTGCTTCAAATAGCAGCTTTATCTCTGGAACTATTTACTCTAGTTGTGGGAGGGTAGAGAGCATATTTGTGTTACCCTGTGCTGGGTAACATCATCACTTGTATGCTCGTTTGCTCCCAGAACCAAGTAGATTAACCTCACCTGACAGTGACTGAGGGTGTGTGAGAAGCAGGAGTGAAAGGGCGTTGGAAATGCACTCAGGGCCAGAAGAAACTTTGCATGGGAAAATAAGCTTGCTTTCATCTTGTCCCCAAAGAGAATGTTCCACAGAGAAAGGACAAGATATCACGATCTCTGTAAACATAGCTGAGGCTCAAACTGGAACAACAATTCTTGTGATTAAATCTCAAATAGTACAAACTTGGAATTGGGTGTGTTTGTGAGTGCACAAGGACACGAATTGTAGAGCCTTTGAGATAACCCACCAGGTGCTGGGTTCAGGAAGAGTTGCACTTGTCTTCACCTAGTCATTTGGAAAATTTATCATTGTGCTTTTGGATCACTGTTCTAGCAGTAATGAGATGTTCATTTGCTTCTTTAATGTGTTTAACACATTTCTGCTCAAGATGTACTGTGTCCCAGCTTCTGATTAATACTTAGGATACATATATCCTGAAAGCATAATAAGTCCCATATACATGTGTTCCAGTATTCTTGTTATTATTCCAACTAACAATAAACCACAGATGAGGAAAGAACAGCATAAAAGGGCAAAGAGCAGCTAAGTAAACAATTATATATCTCTGTGTACCTAAAGACTGTCAGTGAAATAAGAAGAAGGCCATAAACTGATCTGCCTCATTCTTTCCATTGACAGGTTAATTAATTAACATTCTAGCTAATTAATTGTCTGTATAATATTAGTTGGAATGTTCTTCAACTCTTATAAGTATTTCAGAAGACACTATGCCTCAACTTCTGTGATTTATAACATCTGACATGCATTTCTCTCCAAAGTCAACAGATGGAAGGTGGAGTAGAAAGGGGGAACCAATTGCAGGGATCTACCTATGACCTCCTCCTTCGGGTATGGACAACAGGGAAGTGGGTGAAGGGACACATTGGACAGCATATGATAGGACAAAATTATGACAATTTGTAAAGTATTAGGGGTTCACAGTGGGGGGAGTGGGTGGGAGGGGAAATAAGGGTAGCTGATACAAGGGACCTAAGTAGAAGGAGAATGTTTCAAGAATGATGATGGCAACCAATGTGCAAATGTGGTCTACATGCAATTGATGTATATATTAATCATGATACGAGTTGTATGAGCTCCCAATAAAATGATAAAAAAGTCTACAGATGGACAGAGACAATGGTATCACGTCCAGAGACAACTGTATCACTCCATTGGTCTCTCATTGTGGGACCCAGGTTAAGGGATACTTGGGACGAACTTTGCTTTTGGTGAAAGCAGAAGCTCAAAAGGGCCAATCAAATAATCCAAGTACTTTCTAAAGCACTTGATTGAAAGCATCATATAGGATTTCTTTCTGAAACTATGGAGTAAGGCAGGTTATACAGCTAAACCCAATGTCAGTAGTGTGGAGACATATCCTCTTCCTATCATGAAGTCATGGCAACTACAGGCAAGGAAGGAATAACTGACAACAGATAATACTATCTGCTTAATTGCAATGGGGAACTCTGGTGACGTAGTGATTACACATTGGCCTGACAACTGCAAGGCATTAGCCTTTCTGAGTGAGAAAGATGAGGTTTTCTATTCCCATAAAAAGTTCCAGTCTTGGAAACTCACAAGGGCCATTCTACTCTCTCCTCTAGGGTCACTCAATGTCAGCCTTGACTGGATGGAGGTGAGCAGTAGTGAGTAACTACTATGTCCTATTAGCCAAACTTCTAGTAGCACACATGAAGATTGTTTCACATTTTTTATTATCACACAACAGTGAATTGATTCATATATATATGTGATTGCACATAGAGGATGCACATATAGCTGTGTGTTTTCACATGAGTATATACTGATGTAATATATATCCATCATATATTCATTCAGCAAGAAAGTTTTAGAAAAGGAAGAGGATCAACTTATAACAAATGTTAATAGAATTTCTAAATTGCACTTCCAAAATTTATACTCATCCATTCCTCCAGCACTTATCAATGCTTATGTCATTTAAGTAGGTCCAGGAAGAGATTCTCAGAAGATGGTGCACTTCAAAGAGGCAAGGCTGAGCAGACACTAAGGAATGAAGATCAACAATTGAGCTGTCACAAGAAAACAATGCAGAAGGAGGCAGACTTGACAGCCAAGAAATATGACGTCAGAGGAAACAGTGCAGTCTGGAAGAAAAATAGTGGCTATGAAAAATGTTCTCTGGCAAATGAAAACAAGAGCCAGTCAACTAATCCAAACTTGATATATTTCTTCATTATCATTTTATGTGTGTCAGGAACCTTGAAAGAACTTGTTAACCTATTGCAGTCGACACCATTGGGACTGTAACTTCTCAAATTCAAATTACGGTAAAAACTCATACAGACATAACAACAGACAACATCTTCTAGCATGACATTACACAACATTGACATGATTTTTAGTCTCTTTTTGAACTCAGTGCCATAAGTATTCATATTCCATAAGAGAAATTTTGTCCAGATAGATCAGTCTGTACTTGAAGCTTCTGCTCTATATCCTTGGAGGCCACGCTCACCTTTTCCTTTCGATACTACATCGATAAGTACTGAAAGAATTCACTTTTTAATAGCCAATTTGGTTCTTGGCCCTGTTCCCCATGCTCAGCATTGATTGGTTATCTGAAAAATATCCAATATTACTTTGAAATCCATACCTCATCTACAGGGTCAAGCTGAGGAAAACAAAACAAATGAATTTAAGCTAGTCCTGAATACGTGACCAGTAAATGTTAGAGAAATGCAAGTTGGAGAGTTGTGGCAGAGCTTAATTCTTGAATATCTATAATTCTGGACACTATATTAGTTCCCCCCCCCCCACATACCACCAAAAAAACCCAAACCTACTTCTATCAAATTAATTCCACATTTGTTATTATTTGTATGTCACAGCATCCAAAACCTTTTCTCATCTTTCAGTAGTTACTGATAACATTTTTCTTGACAGAACAACTTTATCAAAATGTAAAACATCTTATTGTTCCCCCTGTTTCTTTGGTAGATCAAAGCTGAGTCATGGACCAAGATTTATCCAATAAGATGTACCACCTCATCCATTTGAAGTGGGCAATTATCTCTAGAGTTTGTCACATTCCATTTTTTCATGCTATGACCCGTGATCATTGTTGGTAGTGTTGGTGGAGGTACAAGCTGCCGTGAACAGAATTTGGTGGCTCCCTAAACTGGTTCTAGGTGTGACTTTGACTATGGCTCTGATATTTGACCATTTTTATTCCTGTCAATTTTCACTCTGGCTCCCCAGCATTCTTGACAATTCATGAGCTACACAACATCCTTGCAATAAATTTATTTTCTCCATAAGCCAGGCAGAATCCATTGATTTTTGTCTGCATCTAAAAAGTGAGTGATAAAATGCTCAGTTGATAAGATGCTTATTGTATCCATTGAGGGATGCAATGAATTTAATTGCAGGTCCAGAGAACTGTGTCAGCATGCTAGTGTTTATGCTAAGATATGCTGGTTTCCTTTAAGAGAGAAGATATATAATGGGAAAAGTTGTGATAAGTGCCCAATTTAGATATTGTTGGACTGTTCCAAAAGAAATTGCTCGATGGGGTGGGGGGTGCAAAACTTTCCCCTGGATCATACGGAAACTCAGAACTGCTTTGGTGTTTTAGCTAAAGAAAGAAGCCCACAGTCTGCTCCTCCATCTCTTGTAGGCTCCCTTGACGTCTGCATTCCTCAGGCTATAGATGAAGGGGTTGAGCATGGGAGTCACCACTGTGTACATGACTGTCACAATTCGACCGGTGACCACTGAATAGCTGGAAAGAGGTCGGAAGTAGACCCATGTAAGTGTGCCATAGAATATGGCCACCACAGTGAGGTGAGAGCCACATGTGGAAAAGGCTCTCCACTTGCCATTGGCTGAGGGGATCCGAAGGATTGCTGAGATGATACAAGCATAGGAGGCAATGATGAAGGCCAAAGCTCCGTTGATGACAATAACACCTTCCGTGTGAATCATCAAGGTATTGAGGTGAGTGCTAGAACAGGAGATCTTCATCAGAGGGTAGAGGTCACAGAAGAAGTGAGGGATCCTGTTATCATCACAAAAGACCAGTCTGCCCATGAGAAGGGTGTGCAGCAGGGCATGGAGATGGGAAAGGACATGGCACACAACCACCATTTGTGCACACAGCATTTTGGTCAAGATCATAGGGTACTGGAAAGGGTGGCAGATGGCAATGTACCTGTCATAAGCCATCACAGCCAGAAGGAAGTTTTCCATGGCTGCAAAGCATATGAAGAAATAAGTCTGGGCTAGGCAGCCCATGTAAGAAATAGCCTTTGTAGTAGAAAAAATGTTCTGTAGCATCTTGGGCACAGTGGTGGAGGTGAAACAGATATCTGCCAAGGCCAAATTACTGAGGAAGATGTACATGGGAGTGTGAAGGTGTGGAGTAGAGATAATCAGTGTGATTATGGCGAAGTTTCCTGAAATGTTGATGGCATACATGAATAGGAAAAGAAGGAAGAGTGGAATCTGCTCGTCTGGTCGTGTAGAAATGCCCAAGAGAACAAAATGGGATACACTGGTCCAGTTGGTTTTGTCCATCTGTTGCGATAGAGCAAAAAGGATAATTTTTATTCTTCAGTGCTTCTCTAATGTTATTTACACCATAAAAGCAAGAGAAGGCTCTACATTCAAGGTACCAGTACACTTAGGATCTATGTTCATGACATGATAAACCCACAGGACAGGGCTTAAAAACTTCTCAGAATGAAAGGATACTGACTTGTCTAAGAGCACAGAATCCATAATGTTGGGACTGCAATTCCAGAGGAATTTCCTGCTTTCACACTAATTCCCAGGTGTCTCTGCCAAGAATTCACCTTCTTTTTCCCCTTTATGTAGTCAATATTTAACCATCTTGGGCCAATCATTTGACCTCTCTGAACATAATCTTTCTCTCTAGAACACATGCATCATATCTATCTCCCCAGAGTTGTAAGAAAGACCAACATTCTAGGAAGCATTCAGTGCTGCTTCACCACTACCCCCACCATTCCCATCATTTCTTCTTTTCCTGCCTTCCTTCTACAATATGTTGGAATGATCCTCTTATATCCCTTATTGTTTTATGCGAAATAATGTTTGTGCCTTGGCTACCCTCTCAAATTGTAGACTACGTTAGAGCATGGCAAACAAGAGTCTGAATATTTGTTGCATTCTGTCTCACCTCCTAAGGGTATCTTTTCCTCCTTTGTCAGCAGAGTGGATTTCTATTTTCCTTTGCGCATCAAATAAAAAAATTAACCCTTCTCAGCGATGGTGTCCCCTTCTGGTCAACACCATCCACCTCAGCTCAGAAGAAGTTACATTTCTCCTGTGTTCTCAATCTTTATGATATGATGCTCACCTGAAGCACAACACCCAGCCAATGAAACATACCAGACTCACTGCCACGGAGACCTTGCTGACTCCCAGTGACTCTAGAGGGCAGGGCAGACCTGTCGCTCTGAGGTTCGGAGACTGTAACTGCTGCTGGGAGTAGAACTGCCATGGTGGTTTTAAACTGGTGACCGATGCTTAGCCACTGTGCCACCGGGCCATGACACCATATTTGTCAAATGTGACTCTTTTTTTCTGTGCTTCAGAGCAAGAAAGCCATTTTGTAGTCTGTATATCTCAAGTGTTTTACACCATTTCTAGAACTGAAAAAAAGCTTGCTTTACTATCTGTTGAAAGCATGAATGGGCAGACAGAGCTAATATCTTAATAAATGGAAAGAGGAGAATGTAAGTTTCCAGGACTTGTCTTGAACCCCAGTCTGAGGAAAGGCTACTTTCCCTGGGATCATCATTATGATAGGATAGATGTTCTATGCAGCTCATGTGGTTATCTTCCTAGATGTAGCTCCAGATAAACTACTTATGAGTTTGGCAAAGGGACTGAGTGTTAACTTGAACCACTTATACTTTCCAAACAATCGCCTGTGGATTTTCATTATTATTCATATCATCACGACAGCTAACATTTTGGCAAGAATTTACTTCACACCAATGACTTCGATGCATTATCACACTTAATTCTTTTTTTGGGGGGGCATCCCTGCCCTCTGGTGGGAGTGGGAGGTCCAGCCTTGCTTCTTGAAAGCTAATGCTGGATTTGAACTGCCAGCCCAGTGGGCTGCAGTCCTGCACTAAACCACTGTGCCACCAGGTCTCAACCCACACTTAATTCTTATAATAATCTCATGAGACTATTATTATATTAAAGTTTTAAAAATTAGAAAACCAAGGCATAGAAAGCTTAAGTTTGAAGGGAAAAATTTTAAATTTAGAGTTATATTTACCTGACTTCACAACTTGTGCTAGTGACCACTAAAGAATATGACTCTTTAAATTTATCCAAGCTATCTTAGCTCATGATAGTAAGACCTGTTGATACTACATTGTCCAGGAGTCTGCCTGCTGGAAGGGATGTCAGAGACTATTGCCTCATGATTTTTATTTGGGGGGGACACATACCCCAGGTGGTACCCAAAGAAAGAGTATACTCTTTAGGAAATTTAGTTTCCAAATTGTCATTCTACATTTTTCTTTATATATATCTCTGCATATATCTCTGTATATATATATATATATATATATCTGTGTATCTGCTGTCAAGAAGTCCTCATACATATTATTCTGTCTTCTACTTGAAAAATGAAACAAACATGTATGGTATTGTCCCTTCACCTCGATTCTTACGAGAAGTATTGGCACAGAATATAGAAAGCTCAAACATGGTAACTGATAGCAAAGTTAGAAAGACTGAGTTAATGAATGATTTTAACACCCAGCTAACAAATCCATTGACAGATCAGTTGGTTCCCAATTCTTTGCTCTCAAAAAATTGAAAGAGACCTAATCCAGTTTTCCCCACATCATTTAAAATAAATTTTAATAATATGAAACACTGTGGCTTCTACCATAGTATGTCCCTTGTTTGTGTGAACAAGAACTATGTTTATAACAAAAAAATATATAATTAATATTGATTTTTTAGTAATTCAAGTAATAAATAATATTCATGAATAATTACACAAACTCTCTGAAAAGATAAAAATCATACGCTACATTAGATGTATAAAACTTGCCATAAAATTATTTTCTAGATTTAATAATTATTTTAAAAGTTTATAACATCTTTTACAAAGATTGCCATCTTGGTAAGTTCAAACAAGTAACTAGTGGCAACTTCCTATAATTTAATCTAAATTTATTATTTAATAAGCTGTGTACTAGTAATAATTATAAGAAAAACTCATTTTAGATCATTGAAGTGCTTAAAATCTTAGGTTGGCAAGAAATTAGAAAGAAATTAAATTTCATATGCTTTACAGAGAAAATACTAATTTTCGCATGAACTTTTTGAACTTTCCTCATATATTTTACATTCAAGTTCTGCTGCAGAGATATATGATAAGTGATTTAAAAATATTTTCAAGCATAAACATATCACTGTAGGATAAAGCCTGTGTAGGAGAAGAATTAAAGTCCATATTTGAAGTGAAAGGAAATGATGTAAAATTTATAGCTATTACAGATGTGCTTGCACTTGCATTTTGGAAATTAATGAGGTAGCAAATGCCTGTGATATTTCAAAGTCATTGTATGCATTTAAAAATAATGTAAACTTTCATTTGCAGATGAATACTCACCATACACCCAGTACAGCCTGATAACTATTTTAAAATTGTGTGAATACTTTTGCAGACCAGTCTTATAAGTACTTAAGTTTTAATTTAGTAGTATGTGAGCACATGATGAAGATCATTGCTTTGATCCAATCTTGTAATCAATGTTTACTATCGTTTTGTAGAATCACAGGAAAATGTACAGCCTTCCTTGTCTTTAATGCTTTCAGTGGTAGGCAGTTCTCATTAGTTTTTAATTTTATTTTTAGTGAGAGAAGCAAAAATGTGATTAATTCTTATCTCTGTCCACAGGAATAAATATGATCCACTGAGAGCTCACAGAAGTCTATTCTTCTTCAGCATGAAAGGCAATTAAATGCCACTGGACACAGGCAATCAGTGTCAAATGGCCTGACACTGCTTTCTGGCCAGGAGAAAGCCACTCATTCTTCCTGAGTCTTATCTGCAAGTTGGGACTATATTAACTGTACATTATCCAAATAGCTGTTAAATAAAAAATAAAGATTAAAGAAGGACCTACTTTTTGCAAATGCCCATAAATACTGGCAGGTGTTCATATCAATTTTTGAAAGTCCTGTGATATATATAATCTCCAGGTTTCATATCTCAGACCTCCATGTTTTGCTGGGAGGACATTGCTTCTGTCATGTGGATCTCTCTACTATCTGCTTGATCTACTCTGTCACCGTTCTTAGAATTTGGTTCCCAGAACGATGTAAAATTCCACTTAGTAAAATACCCTGTAACATTTCATCACAGGATAATGATAAAGACTTGATGAAATAACCTTTCTTTGGAGAGTGGGTGGGGTTGGCATTCCACAAATGAGCACTGGATGAATAGCCAAAGAAATCTTGAAAAACACTATTTTCTTGTGAGAGGAGTTAGAAAAAGCAAAAGTGTAAGGCACTCACATATATATGTATATAAACACATATACATATATATTTACATATACTTACATACACAAATTCATATAATCCTGTATCACTTCCAGAATACTTCTAGCAGTTATGGCCCTGGAATAATCACTTATCATAATAATAATTTTAATAATCACTTATACTTCTTTTTCATATGAGGAAAACAAGGTTTAGGGGAGGTGAAGCTATATGCTCAGTATAACAGTATTAAATAGTCTAGCTGAATTCACACCATCTGCATAGCCTAACTAATACATCTGACCACATTATTCTATCTAGTTGTTCATTTAATATCTTTTCAGTGGAAGTAGACTGATTTATCATTTCTTATCTGTATGCTACTGCCGCCAAATGCCCTCAAGTTGGTATCCATCGGTTTCCCTGTGCACAGCAGCAGGAAACACTGCCTAGTCCTGCACTCGCCTCACAGTTATTGCTATATTTGAGCCTGTATGCTTTCAACCCTCAAATTAAAGGATGTTGCCATGGTAAAATTCCAAAAGGGAACACTAGTCTTTAATTACCAAAAAAAAGTGGAGATTCAGAATGCATTATTAAACCATACTGAACTGATCTCAATATCATATGGTGATGAGCAAGAAGTAAAAGTACTGGTAATAACCACATTTATTCCAGTGGTAGAACTAGAATTTCACAGAGGGTAGAACTGGAGCCAGGTTGATCATAGATTTCTCTGTCTCAGAAGCAATGGTCACTCTATCTCAACTTATTTCATTTGACATCCATGTTTTATTCTCTTCCAGTGTGTCAGTTCCCTAGTTGTCATCGCAATTGGGATCCAGCCCCAGTCCCCACCCCAAACCCAAGCTTTGGACTCGAGGTCTGGAGATCAGGGGACCCTGAGTTGATGGCTTAGAAAGTATGAGGTGACTCTGAACTCTCTGAGGTTACCATCAGGCAATAACCGCTGTTTTAGGAAATATCGATGTAGTTCCTGAGACCAAGATCTCCCTAACGCCAGAGAGAGAAGTGGTTGGAGAGAAAGCTGCAAGTCCTAATTGTCTTGTGCATAGATGGTAGGCATCATGCTACCTGACTCACAGTGGGAGGGAGAAGAAGGTGATGCTGGATTGAAGGAGAGGAGGTGGGAGTGGGGCGAGGGAGGGGAAGGGAACAGGAATCCTGGAATATGAAGCTAGAGAAGGTTTTTGCTTTATGAAATGTGTGAAGAAGACAATTCTTGTGTGAGAAATAAGTCTTGACCTATGTGTGAATGGGAAGAAATGGATCATGGCCCTAAATCTGCCATGAAACTTTTCTCTATGACTTTGGAACACTCGTTTTACCTTTTAGAGGTCCTCGCTGTTTTTTCCATCCTGGAAATGGGAAGAATAATACCTGCCTTCAATACAGATATTGTATAAAAGGCAGATGAGCCTGTGCTTTTAAAAGTTCTATTAAACATTAGGCAATTATGCTAAATTCCTATAGAAACTTGTGTTCCCTAATGCATGCTACTTATTTGTAAACATTCACAATGTAGTTCCTAAACTTCTCTGACTAAAGTTTTCTCTCATTCCTCAGTGCCTAACAGCAATATGGCAGCGATTCCTACTTTTCGTGGCTGGATTGGAATAAACGGAGGGGAAAGAACCCCCGAGGATGTAACGTAATCAAGGGTGGTGTAGGAAAGAGGACGATGAGAAAGAAGCATCTGACAATGACTGTAGTCCATCAGATCAAATTTGAGAAAGACAGCCCTCTCTCCAGAAACTGCTGACAGCATGTATAAAGATTGTTCAGGAATAGCTTAGCATGCCCCGAACTGTAAGGTAGACATGCAGCCCTCTAAGGGAAAGCACTTACCTTACTTGGACTACCAGTTAGACAATAATGGGTTGAGCTTAGTCTTTGCATCCACACTCGGACAGCACACACTATCCAGTATGATTTTTAAAGCAGCCCTGAGCAATCCACTCAGAGAAGACAGAGGAGGTGGCCCAGAACAGAAGAATGACACGCATGAGGAAAATGTTAACATAGGTAGAGCAGTCAGACTCCTGGCGGTGCTTCTGCATGTCAGGGGCAGGAGGCTATATCTGGGAAGACACTCGAAGCCGAGGTTTTTGTCCCATGTGTCTGCATGTGTTCCGTGGTTTTCCTTAGCGTGGAGTCCCAAGTGTGTTATTGTCCACACAAGTTGCCATCTCCTGGGAGTGCAGCCCATAAGGCAGGTGCTTCCCCTGTCAGCATTAGTGACTGGCTCAGCAGCTCCGCTGGTCCCAGTCCTGCACAACACCACCAGGACCTGGGGGAATCGGGCTGGACAAGGGCTAACGTGCTCTGAGGTTTCACTCCGAGAGAGAAGCCCAAAGGAATCCACATGTGATTAAGGCAGAGGTAGCATGCCTCTCTGCTCAGACTTTCTGGAGAGGTAACCCCGTATTTTATTTTCATTTTTAAGTGACTCACATTTATTATTTTTCAAATAGCAGTGAAATATGTATGGTGCAAGAAAGCAAGATTTCATTTTCCACCTTTCCCATTCTCCTCCATGGAAAACCATTGGCAATATTCTGACTTGTACTCCTTGAAATGTTTTTTGTTGCCCATATGAACGTGTATTTTGTCTCTGTAGGAATGGGACCATAATTGACACGTTTTCATGGAGCTTGTTTTGTTATTCCTAATAATCCGAGGTGGCCTTGCTATTCTTCACAATATGTGTATGCTATGTATATGACTTCCAATGATACCATCTGACCTACCTCATTCTTTTAAAGCTTGTCACAGTGGCTCAGGTGCATCACAATACACATCTCTCTATGCGCGTCCCTTACATACAGCCATTTTACACTAGCAAAAACATGCTGCAGTGAATATTCCTTTGTAAGCAAACTTTGACACATACATTATATGTCTCTAGAAACAGAAATGTGATCTGAAAGTATACGTGCACTTTAAACTTCAGTTGGTGTCACCAAATTGTCTCCAAAGTGTTTGTACCAATTTTTATGAGGGGGGGACATCACTGCCCTCTGGTGGGCGTGGGAGGCCCAGCCTTGTTCCTGGAGAGTGGCTGCTGGATTTGAAGCACCAAGTTAGTGGGCTGCAGTCCCGCACTCAACCACTGTGCCACGGGGGCTCAGTCCTGTTTGTACCAATTTAGAGACTCTCCAGGAGCAAATGAAAGTGCCCCTTTCCACGCAGCTTAAGCAGCACCATTTGCAAACTTTTTACTGTTTTTTTCAAGCTGATGAGTGAAAAGGAAGCAGTACTTAATAGCAGTTTTACTTTTTATTTCCCCTATTACAAGGCACTTTTTTTTTTCATACTTTTTGGACTTAATTTTTTTTCTCCTAGAATTTTCCAACTGCATCGTTGCCCTCCTTTTTCTGGTATGTAATTGCTGGGTTTTCCTTGTAGGCTTTAGGGGTTGGTATGTATATGCTAAGAGAAATAGACTCAGACTTTTCTTCTTGGAATGACTCTCTTGTTAGCACATACAGCTTGGCTGTATGTTTTCCTCTACTAATGGGATCACAAATAGTTGGTTTTCCTAGGAAAATACAGGAGACTGTGTCAGTTCTCACATCAGTCCGTTCTTCGAACTCTGATTTAACTCTATGGATGTAGACAAGATTGAGGGTACACAATTGGTCATAGAGATAGGTTATATTTTCTGGGCTTACTGTGTGCCAAGCAATCTGCTGACAACTAATCAAAAGCATTTTGCTAATTTAATCATCATAGGAACTGTATGAAGTATATATTTTTATCCCAATTTTTCGGACCAAGAAACTTGAGAAATTAAGTCAACCCAGCTAGCAGATAGATAGTCTGTTTGGAATTTACAGACTAAAGTCATGAACACATTACTTCTTGATGACCTATACATGATAATTCAACCTTATCTCCAGATACCCTGTTTTTGATGCCTATTATGTATGGGAACTGGCTCGTGTGATTTAGAAAAAAAAGTATCATGAGATCGAATCCTTACAATCCTATAATTTAGGTTTTATTAAATGCTAAAGCATATTTGACCAAATGGAGGTTATGATTTAGATTCTAAACCATGGCAATTCTCAATCTTCCTAATGCCACGACCTTTTAATACAGTTCCTCATGTTCTGGTGATCCCCCAACAGTAGCAAATTATTTTTGTTGTTACTCCATAACTGTCATTTTGATGCTGTTATGAATCGGGCAACCCCTGTGAAAGGGTTGTTTGACCCCTCCAAAGAGGTCGTGATCCACAGGTAGAGAACCACTGGTTTAGAAGTTTGCTTGAATCTCTCATGAAGTAACTGGTTGGACTTAAAACTTGGTCTTCTAACTGCACGGTTATTTTAATTTTTCTTAGTATACCATACTGCCTTTCTGCAAATATAATGAGGATGAGGATGATCTCAAAGTTTTTCTTTGAGAGAAATATCTATGAGAATTGATGAACTCGGCACACAAGGGTAATAACAGTTTCAAATTTGCTCCAAATTTTAAGATCTATGCTCTCAATAGAACACATTCTTCATGGCATTCACTTCTAAATTCATTTATTCAGCTCAACACTCTGGGCTGAGGAACTGCTCTATTGAACAAGAGAGAATCAACTGCTTTCACGAAGCTTACGACATAACATAAAAGTCAGTAGACTATAAATTTAATTAGGTCAGGCCATCAAGTCGATTCTACCTCGTAGTGACTCTCTAGGAAAGAGCACAACTGCATGTTTCCAAGCCTGTGATTTTGTGTTATCAGCCCAAGAAGTATCCCTGATGCCACCAGGATTCAAGGTATATTTTGTTCTCCACAGATAGGTCCTGCATCCTATAGACTGTCAGGCTAGCAGATAGGATGAAGCTGTCTTCATTCAATAAAGAGGGAAGAACTGATTAGGATAAATAAGGGAACAGAATACGTAGATTTAATAAACATTTATTGAGCACTTATTCTGGTCCAAGTGGTTTCACACATTATTTATTACTCAGTGTAATCCTTCAATGTGGTTGTAATCCTACAGTGTTTCAAGCATGGAAGCCAAAGCTTGAAGGAAGTTGCCTCAAGTTGCACAGTCTGAAAATAGTAGACTATGAATCCTGATTTGTAACTTCTGATATCAAGTCTTCAGTCTTTACCACTATCATACTAAATATGATGATAAGATTATGAATTAAAAAGCCTTGAACTTATGCAATCCAAGCACTACTTCACAAATGGGAAAATCAAGGCTGAGGTGAGATTTCAAGATACACAACTCATTGATGGTAAAACCAGTGCTAGAATCCAGGACTTAAATGAACCTCCTGTGCCCAAACCCCCAAAGCCAAACCCACTACTGTCGATTTCAACTCATAACTGCCTTAGAAGAAAGAGTAGAACTATCCCATAGGGCTTCTGAGTCTGTACGTCCTACAACATCTTACAGCTTCATTTCTTTCTCCTATGAAGTAATGACAGTGGTTGAACTTTCAAGTGAATAACTTACACCTCCTGGGGTCGGGAACCTATCATCCTGAGAAGAGAGTGTTAGACTGCTTTTATTCTTAGTAGTTTTCCCAAAGTCTCCTTCAAATCTCTGTTTCTCAAGCTATAAATGAAGA
The DNA here is from genome assembly GCA_004026705.1 of Nesogale talazaci. Taxonomy (NCBI): domain Eukaryota; kingdom Metazoa; phylum Chordata; class Mammalia; order Afrosoricida; family Tenrecidae; genus Nesogale; species Nesogale talazaci. The sequence goes on from PVJH01028219.1 coordinate 20,640, forward strand.
GATTGAGCAGGGCGGTGACCATTGTATATAATTTTGAGAAAATTTTGCTCTTCTCACCTGAGTAGTGTGTTGGAGGACATAAACAAACTCCAGTGGTTGTTTCATAGAACAGTGAAACCATAGATTAGTGGGAAGCGCAGTTGGAGAAGGCTTTTTGCTTATCCTTAGAGGAACCAATTCTCAGAATTGCCAGTGCGCTGTAAAAGTAAGATGTAAGGGTTGCAGACAAGGGCTCCAATAAGCCGTGTTGCTGCAGCAAGGACCAACACTGGGTTATTGACTTAAGTACGGGAGCAAGCCAGCTCGAGAAGTGGAACCAAATCGCAAAAGAAGTGAGAGGTGATATTGGTAGCACAGAAGGAAAGCCTAGTCACTAGGAGGGTATACACAAGAGCGTGGAAGGTAGTGACCACCCAGGACCCAACAACTAGAATGGCACAGCAATGGGAGTTCGTAGTCGGAGCATAATGGAGAGGGTGACTGATGGCCACATAGCGGTCAAGGGCCATGAGAGCCAGGTCTGCAAATAAGCCAACGAAACAGAGTTGTGTCAGGCACTCATCATAAGATGTGCCAAATGTACCATACAGTACATTTATCTCCTGAACAAATATTAGCTAACATATTGGGGAATTGTTGTAGAGACAGAACTGATGTCAGAAATGGAGAGGTTGACTAGGAAAAGTACATGGGGGTATGAAGGTATAGATCCAAGTCAATGTCAGGATAATGAGTCCTCTTCCCACATGGTGACCAGGTACATGCCCAGGAAGTGCCTGAACAGGAGAGGCTGTTGTTCTAGATATTCAGATTTTCTCCAGGAGGAGAAATTCATCGGTGCTGGTCTGGTTTCTTGTGATCATGTTTGAAATTCTGTGTGAAATAAATGTTATTAATAATATAAATAACAGGAAAGTTGAACATGCTTTGCTGAAAATACTCTGAACCCAATGTAAAAAAAAAAAACTATGTTTAAATTACTCTGTTTAGGCATAGTTTGAAAGTGTAATTGTGTAATTTTAAAAATAGAGTTTGGGTCAGACTACTTATACAGTTATAGGCTGATGTGAGAACGTTGGTCAGATAGCTGAGGCTCCTTCAAACGTTTTCAGCTGTCCCAACAGTACATATTAGACAACATAAAGACTTGTGCCTTGGGATGCATGCATTCATTCTGTATAAGCAATTTTATTCTTCACTTAACAACAATACTCATGCAAGTAAGATAAAGATACTAAGCAAAAGGGTCTCATGCCAGAATATGTGTATACTTAAAATTTTATGTACATTAAAATACAGGAATTGTATATGAATAAGAATGTGAGAGAATGAAAAGCGAAAGTCAACGGCTTTTTCTTCTGGGATGTGAACATGGATTGAACGTGTTAACTTTTGCAGTATTCACATTATTTACTGGCACATATTATCTTTGTAATTAAAGGATGGTTTTATAGGGGTCTTGGACAGGATTGGTAGCATTAATCCAATTGGTTGCCGAAGAGTGAACATGGAGATTTGGGAAGAACCACAGTTCTGAGGAGTCAAATCTATTGTTGCAGTTGATTCGAACCCAGAGCAACCCTACAGGATGATCTAGAATGGCCCCACAGGACTTGCACGTTGGTAATCTTTACGGCAGCAGACGGCCACATCTTTCTCATGGAGAGTCGCTGGTGGGTGTCAACTGTTGATCTTTCAGATAGGCAGCAACCAAGCATTGAACCACTGTGCCACCAATACTCATGCTGACAGATTAAACAAGGCCTAATCTCTGAGAGGAAGGTCTGATTCATCATCATCATCATCATCATCATCATCATCCCATGGCCATGAAGCTGATTTCAAGTCTGATGCTGTTCATCTTGAAGGAGCACATAGCCGCATCTTTCTCCTGAAGGCCCCCTCAGCAGGCTTTCATTGAACATTTGAACTGCTGATTTCATGGTTACCAATTCAGTGGTTACCCAGCAACACCATCGAGGCTCAAGTTAGTAGGACAAAAACTAAGTGACTTTGATCCTGTGTGAAGAAAAAAATAGGAATTTATAAAGACTTTTCCACCATAGTCTACTCCATTTGTATCTTTTTAACTGTTTCCAGCCTTCCCAAAGAAAAATCTGTGTGACGTGAATAAAACCTTCTGATTCTCTTCAAATAGTGACTTATGCATGCTTCTGATGTGACAATATGGATCTCCTTACTCACGGTGCTTCTCCACTCAGGGGAGTTTGGTTTCTCTTCTTCTGGCCCCTTGGATGTTAAAAACAGTTTGAGACTGTTTATCCCAGCTCCTGACCAGCCCCCACCCCCACAAACAAATATAATTTTTTTCTCTGAGTCTTGCCTGATAAACAAATTGTAAACCTAAATAGAAAGTATTGTATTGAGTTATTGGTTTGCGCTTGAAAACACCAGAGTTTGTTTTAACACTGTTCAAAAAAGGAGTGAGGCAGATGGTTAAGTCACTGGCTGCTAACTGGAGATGAATGACTTGAATCCACTCAGTAGCTCTGCAGGAGAAAGAAGTGGTTACTCTGCTTCTATAAAGATTATAGCCAAGAAAGCCCTGTGTGGTGGCTTTGAGTGAAAATGGACTTGATGGCACCTAAAAGTAGCAACATTGAAGATGAGAGCCTGACTTGGGGCTGAAGTATTTATTTTCCATAGCAGCCTCAGTGAGGATCAAGTTAGTAACAATGGGTTTGTTCTTGAAGCTGCATATACCATATTGTTTTCCTCCAAGTGGAGTGTGTGCCATCAGGTAATTTAAATAACCATTCAGCTAGGCAGTTACAGGTCTCATGGAAAAATGAAAGAATTCATATCTAAAGTAATGGAATAATCTTTCGTGTGTGTGATTAGTGAAGTTAGGCCACTTCAATGCAATCCAAGTCAACTTCTGCACAAAATCTAGTTTCTGTACTTATAAAGCTAGTGGCCCTGGGCCGTGATTCCTTCACTGATGTGGAGAGATCCTGTGAGGTCCAGGCTCCTTCCTTTCTGGTATCATTATGTTACCTTCCCATTATCAACTGTGTTAGTCCAGGTAGACTAGAGCAACAAATTCATAAACATGCATATGTGTATAAGAAAGGGGTTTATATACAAGAGCAATTGAACACTGAGAAAACATCCCAGTCTAGTCCAAGGTCATAAATCTGTTATTAGCCCATAAGTCCTATATCTATAAAATCTATAAAGCCTTCTTCAGATTCATGAAGCATAGGCAATGACACCAAGACCATCACAGGCCAGTGGGTGCAGAGTTATGTGTATCCAGCGGTGGTACAAGCATGTCAGTGTTGGCAGGGTCCTCTCTCTGGCTTCTCAAGCATTTCAGCACTGGTAGGAGTCTCCACATGGCCTTTCTGGCGTCAGAGGTCTGGTTCCATCAGAGTAAGGCCATGTGGCCTCTCCTCCCAGGATGTCTCACAGGGAGTCAGCCTTGTGTCTTGCAATAGAGCATCTCCAAGGGACTGAGTAGTGAGCCTTTCATCTCCAAGAGGGAAATACAGCTGGATTTCCCGGAATTCTCAGAGGAGAAAGCCATGCCCACACAAAGGTCTCATAGGCTATCTCTAGATTGACAAGCTAGTCTCCACCCCTTCACTCTTCATCCTCAAACTGACACCAGATTAGATGACTGCCACAGCAACCAAGTACAGATTCAGGAGCTAAGCATACAGTTGAAGTATAGTCAGACATTGTCATCTCTCTAGTTGCAACACCTTTTACAATAAAAATGGAAAATAAATGAACATGTCTTTCAATTTGCCTTTTCTTTTTCAAGAGTAATTAGCCTCTAGGAATCTCACTATCTAATGAAGACATAGTCTATTGTAAACAATTTCAGTAAGTGCAAATGAACATCTTACAAATTATGAGCAGGTTTATGATTCTTCTGATATTCTAGGCAAATAAACTAATAAAACCTAAGACAATTTTCTTTTGGGAAAAATAGATTTCCTTATTTTTTCTACTTTATTTTTTGAAAGATTTGAACATACTCCTCAGTGGACCTAACCTAGGGGCTGTGTCACAACTATCAAATGAGCATTTCCTATACTTTCCCTAAAAATATTATCTCTTCCTTACCTATTAGTATAAAGCCATCGCACTGAGCTGATTTGTTGTCAAGGAGGGTATTTAGGTGACACAGAGTCGGTCAAAAAAAACCATTTCTTTTGCATCAAAAAAAAATCTGGATTAGCCATCTGGACCAAGCCTCCACAACAAAAACAAAAGACCACTACCATCAAGTCAATGTTGGCTCGTCACAGTCCCCTGTGGGTTTCGTCCACTGTAACTGTTTAAAGCAGAGAAAGCCCCGTCTTTCTCTCTTTACACTGCTAATGGTTTTGAACTGCCGATTGTGCAGATGGCAGCCCAGCACTTAACCACTATATCACCAGGGCTCTTCTACTCAAGCCTAGTAGTATGAGCTTAAATAAGTCACTTCTCTGAACGTCCCCTTTGTGAACGGGGAGAATTAAATCTTAGCTACAGGTTGTGAGGTTCTTTGTCACTGTGAAAATTTTCCAAGTTGTTTCTTCTCATGACAGCTTCCTCTTTCTTTCTTCTCCGATCTGTCTACGCCATACGAATGTCAGTCTCGGGAGCCCCAGGGGCAGTTCTGTTCTGTCTAAAAGCATTGCTATGAGTAGGATGGACTCTATGGCAGCGGGTTTGAGTTTGGGGATCTTTATGGCATCTTTGTCCTTCACGATTCTGCCTCCATCTGTCTGCCCCATGTCATCCCCCCAGACTATGCCACATGCCATCTCATTCTGTGTTCTCACCCAGGACACCACTCGCAGTCCTCAGACAGCTTCACTTTTCGCCTTCATGCCTTCACTACTGCTATTCTACCTTCCTGGAAAGAACCCAGCTGCCAAATTTGGAGGATATTTTATATTTTCTTGTTGGAATTCATTGCTCTATCCTATCTATCTCCCACAGTCCTACATACAGGCCTCTGTTACCACACTTGACATACTACCTTAGATTAATTGCTTATCCCAACTAAACGGTGGACCCCTTCTGTGCCAACGATTCATCGTTAGTCCTCTATTTCTTCTTAGTATGTACTCAGTAATTATCTATTGAATAAAACAAACCACACACTCAGAGCTTCCATAAGATGCAATTGACTAGAATTAGTAAATTAACACCCAACAGTATTATTTTTTATTTTTTCCACCAATGATTTTTGAACAGCTCTTATATACTGAACTTTACATCTTCATGAAATATCTTTTATTAATTATATCTATAAATAAGAGATGATGATAACATGCTTCCCTTAGTTGGTTGTGAAGGACATATGACTTACTGCCAGTCTTGAGTTGGGCCAAGAAGAGCTCTTCATTTCTTCACATTAAAATAAAGTCTTGATTCTTCTCTCTTACAATTCTCACTGGTCAAACGGGAAGAAGCCATATCTGTGGGCCAGATAAAAAGACATCATACAAGAACCCTGGTGTGTGGAACCGTCATCTGCTACAAGGGAGGACATAAAAAAAAAGCAGGTCATTCCAGGTTCTGGGTCAGCCAGACTCACTAGAAGCTATATGCATTTTCTGGCACAATGCCAGCACTTGTTGAAAGCTGCCGAGGCAGCTGGGAATATCAGTCTCTGAAGTGTTGATTGTGGGAAAATCCTTGGTCTGTTGTCCAGTCTTCAATCTCCAAATGAACTGCTCTGTGGTCTACTGAAGTTCACTTATCCTCTCTGGGCTGTCTTACCTCACGTTTACAAACTATCCAAAAGGCAAAATCCTCTTTCATAAAGAAAATCTTAAAGCTAACAATTTTTACTATGCTCAGTGGTATATGAAGTGAAACATCATTGTGGTTTCAATTTCCACTTCCCTGTGATTAATGTTGCTGAACACTTTTTTAAGTGCTTGTTGTATTTATTTCTTCTTTTGATGAGGTGACTGCTTGTTTTTATTAGGGAGTTTGTCTTTAATAATGATCTATAGAGGAGTTCTGGGCAAGATGGCGCCAAGGTAAGGGGCCATACAGGGAGCTCCAGTGAGTCTGGTGTCTGGGAGGTTCAGTGGAAGTGTTCTGATGAGTGGAAAGGTCCCTATGAGGGGTGCCCTCTTCACCATCCAGGAGGGGGCACCCCATCTGCTTTATTTCAAGCCCCAGAGTTCTGGGTCCATATATCAGGGATTTCTCGCTGGCTGTGCGGCACTTGTGCACCTGACCACCAGTCAGTGCCTCCCCTCATTCACCCCCTAGTCTGGTCACTGCCCCAGGAACAGGACAACTATTGTGTAAAGCTCCCTAAGGCTGGACCTGACCACCACATAGCAGCTGTCCACTCGCGACTTCCACTTGGAGGAGCTGAACCTGTCTCCCACGGTTTTCTCCCTACAAGGGGCTAGCATCAATTGCGCCTGCAGGCTCTGGTCCCTCCTACCAGTCACTCAGGGTCCCGGGGTCGAACTTGCAGCAGGCTTGATTGCCTGCACTGGGATGCACCCAGCACCAGTGCCTGGGTCACCTCCAACCAACATGGTCTGTTGGCAGGGCACAGCCCCTGCCATTCCAAGGATGTCTCAGCTTATCGCAGTCCTAGCATCTCACCATACACAGGGAGTGGCACCCACACTTCCTGCCCAACATTTCCACAGAGGCTTTTGACAGACCCTGCATCTCCCAGCCCATGCTTCTTCCAGCTCAGCGAACTGTGCCACACCTTGCCTCTATCTGAGCCATGGGAAGTCCAAGTAGCCTGCTGCATGAACTTGCCTGAAGCACAGATGTAGACAGGACCTTGCAGGCCCACATCCCACTGCAGGGAAGTAAAGACATGGACCACGGCTTTGCAAGTGTGCTGCCTGCAGCTGCTGTGCCTGGAGTTGAGGGGAAGGGGAGACATGGACTGGACCTCGCAGGCATGCTGTGGGCCACCTCTGCCTTAGCAGTGGAAGTCTGAGTCCCAAACTGTGGTCTTACAGACGCACCAGGCAAGCTCATCCAGAGGCATGTGGAAGCAGAGACGGGGACTGGGTCCTTGTAGGCCCACTGTGCA
>PVJH01028220.1:0-27594 GCA_004026705.1 Nesogale talazaci
CGGCCTGGCCGGGCCCGTCGCCGGTGCGTCGGTTCCCGGGGCTCCCCAGACGGCTGTGAGCAGGCCCCGCCCCCTGAGGTGGTTTCCTCCCCTCCTATTGGGAACTCTCTGGGCCACGTGCTCGGAGTGGATGCCGGGTGCCGTGCGGGGTCCCGGAGAGATGACAGCGTGTGACTGCCATCCTGACTTGTTCACTACCCTGGTTTAGCAAGCAAGAGCTGCATCCAGGTCGGACCCCACCCCGCCTTCCACAAACACCCCCCCCCACCCCCGCCCCCACCCCTCACACTCCTAATTCCCCTCCACCCTTCTCTTTCTCCAGGGTGAGCATGGTCAAAGGATTGAGTGGCGGAAATGGAAAAGACAGAGTAAGTGGGGGCTGGGAGTGATCGCTGTGTGCCTCCTCGCATCCACACCTGAGCCATGGACAAATCGCCGGCTGTGGCCCCACAGCAGCACGACTGGAGGAAGGGGCCACACCCCCTGGGGAGGCTCCTCTTGGCTGCTCCCCCAGCCCCTCCCGGCCCCCCTCTCCTCCACCAAGCGAGATGCCATCATTGTTTTTCTGTTTTGTTTTGGTTTGGTTTTTTGGGCATCACTGGTGGTGGGAGTAGGAGGCTCAGCCTTTGCTCCTGTGGAGCCGCTGCTGGACTTGAACCTCCATCCCAGTGGGCCGCAGTCCGGTGCACAACCACCACGCCACCGGGGGTCAGCCGCCGTCATTCTCTTATTCAGAGAAAGAGGAGAAAAAGAAATGGAAAGACCTCAAGATCATGAAGAAGCTCGAGCGGCAGCGGGCACAGGAGGAGCAGGCCAGGCTCCAGGAGGAGCAGGAGGCAGCTCTGCAGAGGGAGGACCAAGGTGAGAGCCACCTCTGCCCTGTGGACAGGGCAGATGACCTCGGAGCTGGAGGGGAGGGGCATCAGACCCATGGGCACAGACCTTTCTGAAGTGATGGAGAAAGCGGGACGCAGAGAGGAGTTTGGCCACAAAGCAGCAAACTGAGTCCTCACTTCCTCTCAAAAGTCAACTCACTGCCATCGGGTTAATGCTGATTCATAAGGACCCTGTAGTACAGGGTGGAACTCCCCCCCCCACCACCCCCACCCCTGGGAGTCTCTGGGCTTGTAGCTGTTTCCAGGAGCAGCTGGTGGTTTTGAACTGCTGGTCTTTTGGGTCACAGCCCAACAGGTAACCACTGCGCTACCAGAGCTCCCCTTCCTAGTTAGCAACTTTTCTCTTGCTGGATTCGCGTATCTTGAAGTGGTAGCGACTGTAGCTGTGTACCCAGCAATTCAGTGTTTTCACATAACCTTAAGCGTTTGGTCTGCGTCCGGGACATTCTGTGAGCAGCACTGGTGGTACTTCATGCACACGGGTCCCGGGTGTTACGAGTGAAGACTTACAGTCGCACTAAACACAGTGAAAAATACCGGAGAACCATCCACTGGAGATGCTTAGGAGGCCCTGCTGGCTTCAAAGCCCGCTGTACTTCACGGCACCTACTTCTGATGGTATCGGGCCCATTTCACACGCAAGATACGAGCTTGGACTTATCTGACCCTGGTTGTGGGTGCTCTCAGTTCCCGGTGATCCCCTGTGACTGTGGTGAGCTGTAGGTTTTTCTGGGCTGTGATCTGTCAACTCTTTCTCCCGTGGTCCTGCTGGGTGGGCTCAGACTAGTAACCTTTCAGCTGTTGGTATAGAAGTTACGAGTTGGGCTACGATCCAGTGGATCCGCAGTTCAAAACCACCAGCTTCTCAGGAGTTTTCTACTCCGTAAACAACGACAGTTTCGGGCTGAGCCCCGGTGGCGTCGTGGTTGTGCGCGGGACTGCGGCCCACTGGGATGGAGGTTTGATTCCAGCTCCACAGAGCAAAGGCTGGGCCTCCTCCCACCGCCTGAGGGCAGTGATGCCCGCCCCCCCAAAAACAAAAAAAACCAATGACAGTTTCAGAAACTCCACAGGGGTTCAGCAGTGACTCAGTGGCGGCGAGGTGGGGGTTAGGGGGTGCCACCGCTAGTAGCTGAGTCTTTAACCAGTCACTTGTGTCGTAGTCCTTCCTAGTTAGTTTAAAAGATACTATCTCTCAGGACCTTCGTTTTACAGCTGGAGGCAGTAAGGGTCCTGCCACTTGGTGAAATGAGATTGATTTTATAGATGTCAAACTCTATGCCTGGAGTCATGGGGCAGAGGTACGGGTAGGCTGCTGGCCTCCAGCCCACTATGATTGCCCCTTCTCTGCCCAGGACGGCCTTACACCCTGAGCGTGGCCCTCCCGGGTTCCATCCTGGACAATGCCCAGTCCCCCGAGCTTCGCACCTACCTGGCGGGCCAGATTGGCAGAGCCTGCGCCATTTTCTGTGTGGATGAGATTGTGGTCTTTGACGAAGAGGGCCACGATGCCAAGTAAGGGCCCACCCGCGAGGTGCCAGGTCTCAGGGAGGCACCACTGGTCCAGCTGTGGCCTCATCTTGCCCACTCCCCCCAACCTGCCTGGAAAGCCCAAATTGTAATCTTTGATGGGTAGGAGGGCAAAGTGGGGGCACTGGGGTGGGGGGAGAAGGGGGCAGTGCCGGAGGTTGGACCTAGTAGGAGGAGCCTGAAGTGGACGCTCTCTTTCTAGGACCGTGGAGGGGGACTTCATGGGCATCGGCAAGAAGGGGCAGGCGTGTGTGCAGCTGGCCCGTATCCTGCAGTACCTGGAGTGTCCACAGTAAGCGGCTGGGCGGGAAGGGTGGCCAGGCCCGCTTCTCCCCGGGACCTCTTGAAACGGACCTTCCTTTGTAGGTACCTGAGAAAGGCCTTCTTCCCCAAGCACCAGGATCTACAGTTTGCAGGTGAGCCAGGTGGGCCTTAGCCCCAGGCATCGTACACTTGGGAAAAGTCTGCAGGGGGTAAGGCCTGTGCTCCCTGCCCTTCACTATCACCGAGACGCCTCCTGGGTTACTTCCTTCCATCCCCCGCCCCCCACCTGCAGGGCTGCTGAACCCCTTGGACAGCCCTCACCACATGCGGCAGGATGAGGAGTCCCAGTTCCGGGAGGGCATCGTACTGGACCGCCCTACGCGGCCAGGCCATGGCTCCTTCGTCAACTGTGGAATGAAGAAGGTTGGGGCGCAGCTGCGGGGCACGTGGCTGGGTGGCCTGGGTCCCCGCGCCTCTACCTGTGAGGCCCCTGCTCAACCTGGATGTGGGTCTCAGAAGGGAGGGTCCCATACAGCCGAGAGCCGCCAGAGAAAGCCCAACAGTAGAGGATGGTCTCCATCCTGAAAAAATGATGGGAAAAAAGATCACAGCTGCTCTTGTGTGATGAAGAACCCAGCTGGGGAGTCAGAGACATCCATCCCATCCCCAGCCGTTGGCTCGGGGCCCCTGGGTCAGCCTCTGTGGGTCGTGAATGGCAAGCCCCATAGCTCTCCCGCAGAGCGGCTGATGGTTTCAAACCGCTGACCTTGCAGTTCGCAGCCCTGCCCCAAACCTTGACACCCACCGCCAGGGCTCTTCAGGAGCAGCCTGTGCAGGGTTTCGGAGGGGGCAGTCTTTATGGGAGCAGACGGCTTCATCTGGTGGATTTGAACTGTTGTCCTTGAGGCTCGACACCCACAGTGTCACGGGAGCGCCTGTAGTGTGGGGAACAGATGGCATGTATCCTGTGTGACATTCCTTCTGTGGCCAGGCCTCTAGGGGGTGTACTGTGGTGGATTGACCTCTGTGGGCAGGCCAGGCCCAAGGAACCAGACAAAGGGGACAGAGAGCCCTTTGCCAGCCCCACAGATGCCCTGGTGTCTGGAACAGTGACCCTGGCTGATCGCGGAGGAACTGGCCCCCTGGTGTCTTCTGGTTTCTCTCCCAGGAGGTGAAGATTGATAAGAACCTGGAGCCCGGACTCCGAGTGACCGTGCGACTGAACCCGAAGCAGCTCCCAGGTATCTGGAAGCGCGCCGAGCCCCTGCCCGTGGCCCCAGTTGGCCTGAGGGCTCAGCCAGCTCTTTCTGCCGTGGCTGCCTCCTCGGCCAGTCTTCACAGGGGCTTGGCTTCCCTTCCAGAAAGCAAGACGTACCGAGGGAAAGTCGTGTCATCGCAGGACCCTCGTTCCAAAGCTGGTCTCTACTGGGGCTACTCAGTCCGCCTGGCCTCCTGCCTCAGTAAGGCTTCCTCCCGGGACTCCCAGGCGTCTCTCCGGGGGGCAGCAGAGAGCTTTGCTCATTCAGGTCCACCCTGGGGACTTTCCAGCTGTGGACCAGACCCGCGTGTTCTGGTGGTCAGTGCCGTGCCTGGGGTGCTGTTAAAGGATTTCTAAGGAAAAGTGCATGGCTGATGGGTAACGTCTCCTGAGAGGTTGGGAATGGGAACAAAGGGCCAGGCTCACTGCTGGCTCCCAGAGCCCCTTCCCCCCAACCCTCCTTCCCCCTCTGCTTTGTTCTCCCAGTCCCTGCCCTGCCGAGTCTCTGTGCCCAGAGGGGCCTGCCTTCGCCAGAACAGCAGAGCTCTGCTGGCCCCCGTCTGGAGCCCCCGACCCCACCCCTCCCCAGGGACTGTCCACTCCCATCTGGAGGCAGTGGCTGGTACAGAGCAGGCCCCCGATGAGCTGGCTGCACTCCCAGGTGCTGTGTTTGCCGAGGCCCCCTTCGAGGACGGGTATGACCTGACCATCGGGACGTCGGAGCGCGGTTCAGACGTGGCCTCTGCCCAGCTCCCCAGCTTCCGGTTAGTACAGCGAAGGGGAGGGAGAGTGGGGGAAGCCTCCCTGCGGGGAGGAGCTCTGGGGGCTGTTTACTGGGGTCTCCCAACGGTCACCTCCCCTTCTCCCCTCCTATGGGGGCCAGGCACGCCCTTGTGGTGTTCGGGGGCCTCCAAGGTCTAGAAGCTGGAGTGGATGCCGACCCCAACCTGGAAGTGGCTGAGCCCCGTGTCCTCTTTGACCTGTACGTCAACACCTGCCCAAACCAGGGCAGCCGCTCCATCCGCACGGAGGTGAGTGAGCCTGGACCCAGACCCAGGTGCTCCCCCAGGGTCAACCCACTGCAGAGGGTGCTGGCAGCTGGTGACATGCCTTAGGACCTGTCCACGGGCTGGGGCCTGCACCTGTCTCCTCTAGCCCTCCCTCCCCAAAGCTGCAAAGCCTCCCTGCCTCACACAACTAATAGTGCCAGCCCTGTTGCCTAACTGGTGGTACCCCAGAAGACCCTGTCCAGATTGGCTTTGTGCCTTAATTTCCCCAGCTGCCATTCAGTTTCTCAGTGGCTCCAGCTCTGCCGCCTTTCACGTCCAACAGCGGGCCAGCCTCTCCCTCAGCTCGGGTCTCTGTGTGCCCGCAGCTGAGGGTCTCTGTGTGCCCGCAGCTGAGTGCCCCGGACCCTGAGACCCCCACGCTGAGGTCAGCGCAGAAGGCTGTGCCTGGGCACGTGGCTAGTGGAGGCACCAACTGGTGACCACTCAGTCGCCAGCTGTCTACCTGGTCCCGGAAGACCCTGCCAGCACATCTCCCAACACATGCCAACTCCAAGCCTTCAAGGCCTGGGAGCAGGCTGAGACTAGGGACATCTCATTTGGCAGAGGCCAAGGCTGAGCAACGGGTGGGCTACGTCCTGGGGCGGGCTGGGAGCTGAGGGCCCTGGCCAGCGGGGCCCAGCCCACTGCTGACTCTCTTCCAGGAAGCCATCCTCATCTCCCTGGCGGCCTTGCAGTCGGGCCTGGCACAGGCGGGTACCCGGCCAGGCTGATGGGTCTGTCAAGGTGTCGAAGAAGCCGTAAGGAAGCCAGAGTTCGCACAGGTCACTGGGACAGATACAGCCAAGGCTCGTCTTTAAAAATAACCACCTTTAATTCGACTTCGCCCCGTAACCCCACAGTCTGGTTTTCCCCTTTGGCACTGCCCTCACTTGCTGCCAGCAGTGATGGCCTTCAGGCTGCCCCCCCGTGCCAAGATGTTGGGCACGAAGAGCAGCCCTGAGGCCCGTTCGATGCTCTCGATGGGCACCAGGAAGCGCTCCAGCGGGATGGCCTCGTCCACAGGCGCGTTCGGCATCACATAGGACCTGAGCTCAATTTGCCCTCCTGCTGCCTCCAGGATCAGCACCTTGAAGAAGTGTGTGGGCACCGCCACGTGGTTCTTGCCAATGACCTGGTACTTCACATAGGACTTCCCGTCAGCCTCCGTCCTGTGGGCAGACCCAGGCACACGGGTCCTTGCAGCGCTCCTGAGAGGACTGGGACCTGTTTGGACCCCAGGCCACCTCCTACAGGCAGCCTTCTCGGACCCAGCCTTACCTGGTGTCCCCTCAAGGCTGAGAGCCCGTGGCCTTGAGGTAGACACACCCTTAGCCTGTGTCCCCTCCGGCCAGAGCCTGGTCAGGAGGAGCAGGAGACAATAAACGCTGCTAAAGAATCAACCTTCGGTTCATTCATTCCTCCCAATGGAGCACTGACCCCTCAGACTCCCCTCTGCACCACGGGCACCAAGTAGCAGGCCTGTGGTGGCTGAATCCCGAGTACCGGCGTAGGGCCTGGCACTTAGTAGGTAGCCCAAACGTCGGGTTCATGATGCCAGGGCCAGTCGGCAGAGTTCACCTCAGCAAACCATAGGAGGCTCTTAACTACTGAATGCTTACCACTGGCCTAGTCATTGGCGCTGACTGAGCGAGGAAGTGGATCAAGGACAAGACGTCCACTGAGCCCGTATGTGCAACAGGTGTGGTCTCCATAGGAGAGACCACCCCGTCCTTGTCCACTGTGGCTGCATGGCAGGGCCTGTGGGCTCCAGGCAGCTGCTAGGCTTCAGCCCTTGCCTCTCATCCCCAGGGGTCAGGAAAGCCACAGCCACAGTGGCTGCACCAGGGAGGCAGGGCTGCGAAGGACAAGAGGCAGCTCCAGCCCTAAGTGGGCTCCAACTGGAGGGTGCTCTGAGCTGAAGAGCGCTTCCTGGGCCCCTGGGCTGGGCCGGGGCTGCAGGGAGAGGGGGAAGGGTGTGTCCAAACGGTCTCTGGCTGTGAATGGGACACCCTCCCACCAGGCAGGGAACCAGATGATGAATGACCTAGTGGTGGTGTGTGGCCCAAAGCCTTGGGCAAGCTGACCAGGAGAAACGGCAACTGGTGAGAGGCAGGCCCTGCTGGACCACCCCCCCCCCCCCCCCACACACACACACTCCTCACCTGGGCAGGAAGAGCGGTCCTGTGCAGACGTAGACGTTTTGGTAAGTGCGGGTCAAGCTGCGGCTGTACTTCTCCAGGTTGTTCCAGGCATTCTGGTTGAGGTGGGGCACCTGGGAGGTGAGGTGGGCCTCAGTGAGACGGAGTGGAGACCCCCTCAGGGTGGAGAGCTGCCCCAGGCCGTGAGGCTGGGCACTGACCAAGGAAGAGAAGCCTCGGTGTTGCTCTCACATGGGGCTTAGAGGGCAGCCTGGGGGGTGGCAGGGGTGGCACCCACCCTCATGTCATCTAGGATGGGTAGACCAGCACCTCAAATTTTCAGCCTTCCTTCTGGAGGGAAACCTGAGGTCTGACTCCTGAAGGGGGGCGTGGGAAGACCCCTCCTTTTCCTCACTCCCCAGTCTAGCTTAGTTCAGAGCCCCGCTGGGAATGGGCAACAATCTGCTACTGGCCTCAGGAAGATCTGTCCAGCGGGGAGGGGCTGGGCCGCTAGCCCTGCACTCCGGCAGGCCGTCGGCCTGTCCCCGATCGTTCCATCCACACCAGGTCCTGCCGGCCGTGGGGCCAGCGGCAGGTGGGCTTGCTGTGGATGTTCAGTAGCTGACGGGACAGGGCCACGGGTGGAGAAGCGAGCCTGGAGGCGCACCCTGTGCCCTCTTCATAGCACGATGGCCTGGGCCGCCCAACGTGTGACGGTGCGGGGATGGCCTGGACAGGTGACCGCCGTGCCCGGCGGCCTTCCCCCTCCTGCGCTGCAACCGGGGGGCTCCCCGCACGGCGCGGGCGCGGGCGCGACGCTACCTGGGGCGCCACGTTGCTCAAGTAGAAGGTGTCGCTCATGGCCTTCTGGCTCCAGCGGTGGTTGGCGGCGGCCGCCAGGTGGCCGCGGTCGAAGCCGCTGCCGCGGTAGTCGGCGTTGGTGGCGCGGTGGTAGGCGTGCACCGAGTCGTCCTCCCGGAAGTCGCAGGCGCCGCGGTCGCCGGCGCCGCGGAGCCGCTCGGGCCGCAGCTGCTCCACCACCCAGAGCGCGCTGCGGGTGCGCGGGTCGTAGCACAGCACGTAGGACTCGCGGCTCTTGAGCTGCGCCAGCCCCGGCAGCCCGTACTTGGCCAGCTCGCCGGGGCCGCCGCCCGTCGGCACGGCGGGGAGCTGGGCCGCCGCCGCCACGGGCAGCACGGGCAGCCGGCTCAGGAGCCCCGGCGCCGCCCGCCGCTGCCGCCGCCAGTTCTCCGCGGCCGCGCCCAGCCCCGCGCCCAGCGCCAGGGTCAGGCCGACGCGCAGCAGCGGCCCCCGCATGGCGTCGGAGCGGGCCTGGGAGCCGGAGAGCGCGGCCCGGGGCCCGAGCGAGCGAGCCAGCGAGCGCGCGTGGCGACCTCGGGTGTCCGACTCGCAGGGTCCTTAAAGCGGCCGCACCGGCCCGCGGGGCCCACCTGAAGAATGGACGCCGGTGAGGCGGGGGATGCTGACGATCTTATGGATGCTCCACTTCCTGAGACTCCAGCGGGCCAGTGGTCACACGGAGGGCAGCCGCACAGGTGCCCGCGGACAGTTCCCAGCGCCCCTTCGCAGCCCTTTTAAGACGCAGGCTGGGGGGAAGGCACGGCACCGTACTCGGGCCGCGATTGGCTGCCGTCAGCTTGACTCTGCCACGCCCCCCCGACGGGTCTCCCTACCTAGGCCACATCAAGTTCCGCTCACCTTCCAAGGGCTTCCCAGTTAAAGTGACAGACTTTAACATGGGAAAGCAGGACCCCATTGACGAGGGGGTGGGCGGTGTAGAGGGGGTATATTTCTTTCCCGCCCTCCCGCCGTTCCCCAGCTTGCCGTGCATTCTTTCCCAAAATCGGGACGTCTGGTCACTTTACGTGGGAGCAGGAGAGGAGGGACTCCAGGGCTAACACCAGCACTCACGCTCCCGGACACGCACATCAGAAAACAAGTCCACAGTCCCACCGACTGCCAGAGATTTCCTACCCCACCCCGTGCAGAAAGCGGAGGATGAACTCCCTACTAGCATCTTGACCAGGGGTGTCAAATGGGCCGCATGCGGCCCTGAGGTCTTTTATGTGTGTGTGTGTGGTCCATGATGCTCTGAAATAAAATGAAAGCAGAAAAAAACTGTTAAGAAAATAGGGGGCTGAGCCCTGGTGGCGTAGTGGTTGTGCGGTCCACTGGGATGGAGGTTCAATTCCAGCTCCCAGGAGCAAAAGCTGGGCCTCCTACTCCCACCACCTGAGGGCAGTGATGCCTAAAAAAAAATAAATAAATAAAATAAAATAAATAAAAGCAATTATGTAGTGTTTTGGTTATCCTATCTAAATTCCTGAATCCTCACTTCAAAATATAAATTCGGCAAAATTGGTAAACGTGATTTGGCCCGTGTGAATTTTGCCCGTGTTTTCATTGACACGGCTGAACTAGACAATCCTGACGTGTGGCCACAGAACAGAGCTGCACCTGTGGGTTCCAGAGCCTCTTTATGGGAGTAAAAAGCCTCATCTCTCTCTCACGGGAGCAGCCGAGAGATGAAAACGGATGGTTTTGAACTGCTGATCTTGCAGTTAGCAGCCCAACCTGCACAATTATTCAGAGCTTTCAACACAGCAATGAGCCAAGGAAAGGATCAGAAATACAAAGGCTTCGAAAGCAAGTATTCACAAGCTGGGTTAAGCAAATTCTTTCAAACATATGAACCGATGGGCTTTCTGACTCATACAATACAAATGCTCCGCCATTCAATGACCTGTTCGAATTTACAAAGCGGTCAGAATGTTTAAAAAAATTACATTTGTTTAAAGAACCAAGTTGTCATTGACTGTGTAGGATCATGGGTGTTTGATAACTTTTCGAATGATCAAGTTTCAATTTAAAACCATAAACTTGCTGTGTGGTCCTCGCTGTGTAGTCCCCGTGCACAAGGAGGCTTCAAAAAGCTCACGGAGACATGGAATTGAGGGTATGGGCTTTTCCAGAACAGCTTTCTGAAGCCCCCTCATAGGTCACAACACTCTCTCCCGCCCTGTGGTTGAGAGATGGCTGCACCAACTCTTAAGACCTCCTGGCCCTTCTCTCCCATTCCTCAGGGAGCATTCTGACCACCCCTGCTCCCAGACATCCCAAGGCCTCACAGCACCAGGGCTCATTGCAAAGAACACATGATTTATTAAAGACGATTTATCAACAGCATTGATTCAAGAAACAAAACAGATGAAAAACAAACGCAGACTAACATTTTGACTCTACCTATAGAGTGAGGCCACGGAATTCACACAGCCTGACCCATGGGGCTGTTTCTCCAGCAGGAAGTCCGGGGCTGTCTGGCCCTTTGGGGTGGGGGCTTCCTTGAGAATCTGGGGGAGGAGGACTGGCGCCTTCCTCCAGCAGGATCCCACTGTGGCGCTCAGTCTAACGGTTGTGGTCCCTTTGATCTTGGTCTTCACCTCAAGTCAGGGGACACTAGAACCAGGTAAAGTACTGAGATGAACTACATGCAGTGACTCAACCAGTATGACCCCCAGTGGAAGGGCAGAGGCCAGGGAAGAGGGAATGCATCCATGTCTGGGGCAAGGACTGTGGGTCCCAGGCCATGGCCCCCGCCTGTGGCTGTAAGGAGGCTGGGCCAGACTGGTAGGTGGTGAGTGCCCTAAGAGCCTTGGAATCTGGCCAGGATGCCAGCTGTCTTCCCTTTTGTCCAGACCCCTCCCCACCAGGCCCTGAAGGAAACCAGGGAGATGGCGGAGTCTGGAGAGGGGATGCCTATGGACTTCAGGAAGCCAGGAGGTCCTGTGACTGCTTTCAAAAGGTCATGATGCCCCACTCACCCGTCCCAAACTAAGCACCTGCCCAACCTGCAATAAATAAGTCTGAATAAATAGTAAAAGTCTTCCAATACTGTGTTGGGAGAAAAGGGGCCAAAAAGGCCAGTGTGGACGAGTCCAAGGTACTGCCCAGAAAGGGAGCCAGCTAGCGGGGCTGCTGCCCACCCACAGCTAGACCCGAACGCCCAGAAGCGGTCCTGGCTGCTAACGTCAAGGTTTGGGCCCCGAGTTCTCCAGCCCCTGCTTCTGCAAGCCAATCTGGGGAGGTTGACCCACACCCATGAAGGGTGAGGGCTTGTCAGAAGCTACGCCTCTCCCACCATGCAGCACGGGGGGACCTCGGCTGCTCCTGCTTAGTGCATGTGTGCCAGGAACTGGGAGCAGCCCCAGCAGGTGGTGAGCAGAGCGCCGGCACCTTCTTGTGCCTGGCTGGGGTTGGAGGAGCAGCACAAATGCCAACACAGGCTCTTCCGGCACGGACAAGGCCCCTGCTGTTTGGCTCCTGGGGTGGCCCCCTTACCCTTTGTGGGGCTCACCAGTAAAACAGGAGGGGCTGAAACCAGGGGACCCGGGGAATGACAGCTCTTCGGAAGCACTTGGACTCCAGCCCCTGGGAGCAGAGAATGCCTGGGCGGGCAGGGCCTTTGGTTTCCAGGTTTTCGTTTGGGGGGGGGGGGGGGGGGGGGTGTATGTGTGTGTGCGCATGTGTGCACGCGTGTGTTGGGCATGGGTTACGTGACCGGGTTGTGAGGCACCATCGACTTCCTCCTCTTCCTGGGGACCGGGAAGTCTCGGCCTGGGGCTGGGGCCAGGCTACATAGACCAAGGATGCTGTCCAGAGCTCTGCCGAACCAGAATCCTCATTCTGTCCCCCGGTTTGTGGGGATGGAGGGGGCAGGAGAGAAAGCCAGGGATAAGGCACCCCAAGAAACAAGGGCCGGCAAGCAATGGGGAGAGGCAGCCCCAGGCTGTGTGAAGTGGTGGGGGGCGGAGAGAGGGCGGCAGAGAAGGAGCAGCACAAACGAAGAGGGGCGCAGACATGCCCCGACACACAGACCAAGAGAAGCAGAGACACTTGGGGGGCTGGGGGTGGAAACGCATACATGTGGACAGACAGACGGACACACACACACACGTGCAGCGAGGCAGGCAGGAGTGGTGGCGGCCTCTCAGCCCCTGCACGATGCCACTGGCCCCATGGAATGGCCCCAGCACCGACCCCACACGTGGTCTTTGGTCCATGTGCCTCGTGCCTGACCCCCACTGGAGTCCAGAGGCCCAGAACCGGGCCGGAGGAGGGCGGCAGCAGAGTGGAGACAGGATCAGACACGTGCCGGGCTCCCAGCAGCCCGCCCTGTCCCAGCCCGTGGAGTGCCAGCCCTGCTGAGCGCCCCAGCAGAGGGTCCCAGGGCGGAAGGGCACGGAGGCCCGTGGCTCGGTGGCTAGGGAAGGAGCACGCACAGTGAGCCCCAGCGGGAGTGACCTAGGACACAGTAGCCAGGGCTGATTCTGCGGTGTCCCCTCTGGCCGGGACCCCACGGACTTGTGTGCGTCCCAGAAGCCAGGCGTTGGTGGCTGCTCTTCCCAGTCTGGACGTGTTGCCGCCGCCGCCGCCTACTACTTTGCGTCTTGGAGCTCCTTGGCTCGCTGTAGAATCTGGCAGACGTCCGTGATCGGGTAGTCCTGGCACAGGAATGCCAGCAATCAGCTTCTAAAGCCAGTCCGCCCGTGGCCTCTTCTGCCACCCCCTGGCCCTGGGCACTCGGCCTCGGAGTCAGAAGCCGCAGGACATCAGGCAGTCTGCGGATCCTGCCCAAAGCCCAGCCTGTGGTTAATGCCACCCACCTGGACCACCTAGAGCCGTGGTTCTCCACCTTCCTCAAGCCACGACCCTTTCATACAGTGCCTCGTGTGGTGACCCCTCCCCACCAGAGAATTATTTTCATTGTTACTTCCTTTTGGGGGGCGGGGGTGTGGCATCACTGCCCTCTGGTGAGAGTGGGAGGCCCAGTCTTGCTCCTGGAGAGCTGCTGCTGGACTTGAACTGCCAGGCCACATTGTTACTTCCTTACTATCATTTTGCTACTGTTATGAAAAGGGGTCGCGACCCACGCGTTGGGAATCGCTGACCGGAGGGTCCCCCAGGGCTCTCGAGGATGGAGGATCGATCGCATCCTCTTGTCTCATCTCTGTCCTCGGGTGCTGAGCTCCCTATCAGGCCCTGTGGACCCAGTAGCTCCCGGAACCGTCTCAGCAGCACAGGGGAGAGTGCCTGCGCTCAGGCCCCCCGTGCAGAGCTGGTCTCTCCCCCACTGAGGAGCACCAGGCTGAGGGCAGCCCTGAGGAGGACCGGGGCCTCCGGGGCGCTTGCCTAGGGTCACGGGAGTTGTCAGGTCTCGAGCCATGCTCTCAGCCTCTATGATCCATACGCTTCTCCCCAAGTCCCTCCTCCTCCTGGTCCATGCGGCTCAGCCCAGGGGAGCCATCACGGGCCACTGGGTCCCCGCAGTAGAACACCTGGTGTCGAGAGGCCAATTCAGATGCGTTCAGAGTCCCTGAAAACTCAGGGTAACGGACAGAATGAGCACTCCCGCCCAGCTCGGCCTCAGGGGTCTGGCTCTGAACCCCTGGCCCCAGCCTGACACGGCCGCGAGTGCGGCCTGGGTGCTTGATGAGTGCCGGCTTCCCAGGAGAGCTAGAACTTGCCCCCACACTCCCCTTACCTGCAGGAGGCGCATGTTGACGGTGAAGTCCCCTTCCAGCAACTGCTCCCGGATGAGTCTGAGAAAGACAAGCAGGGGACACCCTGGAGGCCACGGCTGCTCTGACCTCCCTGCTCCCCCAGCAGGGCGCCTAGCAGCCTCCCCTGGGGTCCTTCCCACGGAGACCGCCCAGCTGGGCCGCCCGGGGGGGTGGGGGCACTCACACGAGCATGGAGCAGCAGACCAGGAGGAGGAAGTCGAAGCGGCTGTCGTCGGCAAAGAGCGAGTCCCAGATGCGGATGACGTCCGGCAGCAGGAACTCCTGGGACAGCAGCAGCGTCAGCCAGCGGAAGGCGAAGAACTGGGGCTTGATGTTCTGCTCTTGCTGGGGCGGGAGAGGGGCCGGGCGGCGGCACATGAGGGGTCGTCGGCAAGGGCCACGAGCCCTGTCAGAACTGCATTCGGATGGCCAGCGACAGCCGGGATCCGGCCCAGGCCCAGGGTGAAGGATGGGGCCGGCCAGGGCACCACGAGGGCCGAGGGTCACTGAGCCGTGCGTGAGGAGCGGGGCACCTGTGACTCGGTGCCAGTCAGCCCTGTTGCCCTTTTTCAAGAGCAGCCAGAATCCCAGGCTTTTCTACAGACACGCCACCTCCATCCACCCATCCGTGATGGCGCCTACGCTCAGCCGTGGGACCTAGCGCGGGACCAAGCACTCGCTGCAGGCCGGCCTTGGCTGCGGCTTCTCACGAAGCCCAAAGCCACACCGGAGCGTGCAGAGACCTGCCCCACGGGGTCCCTGGGCTGCCCTCACTGTGGGAGCTGACGGCCGCATCCTCCCCGGGGAGCATCTCGTGCTTGTCTCCTTCTGTGCCCAGCACACGGCATCCCAGGGGGCTTTTTAAAGTTCCATAAGAATTCCCTTTCTCCTGATTCCATTTTCCTATCAACTTTCCGAAGCCCTTTCCCACGGGAGGGTAAGGCATAGAGCACCACCACTAGGTGAGACGCCAGGTGCGCACGGCTGTGACTAAACGTGTCACTCAGCAGCTGCAGGCAGGTCGTCGCAGCGTTACACCTGTCCTGATCTCCTTCCCAAATTCTCACTGCCATTGGCTCCATGCTAACTCACAGGGGCTCTGTAAGACAGAATTACCAAGGCTGTAAATCTCTCTCTTTTTTTTTTTTGGGGGGGGGTGTACATCACTGCCCTCTGGTGGTCGTGGGCGCTACCCTGTGCTGCTCCTGAGAGCCGCCGCTGGATTTGAACCGCCAAGCCCGCGGGCCGCAGTCCCGCACTCAACCACTTACGCCACCGGGGCTCAGCCTGGCTGTAAATTGTCATAGGAGCAGAAAGCCTCGTCTTTCCCCTGAATACTGGTGGGTAGGTTCAAACTGCTGGCCTGTGGTGAGCACCCCAACACTCCTTCCCAGCTCCCTAGGGGAGCTTTAGAGGGGAAACTTTTTGATGAAGTTTTTATTACCTCCGAGGCCGACGAGCAGGCTAAAGCGATCCTGTCTTAAGTGGGTGCCCCGGGGGTAGGAGGGGGCAGTGCTGGGGGCGCACTGCTTCCATGCTGGGCTGGGAGCCGCGTGCGCGCGCACTGCGGTTTGAAACCACCGGCAGCTCTGACGGGACTTTCTACTCCCGTGGCCAGCCGGGCTCTGGGAAACCCACCGGGGGGTGGGAAGGAGTCGGGGCTTGTTTGGTTCGGCGGCCAGTGGGAGCCCTTGGTGGCGGAGTAGTCACACGGTTAGCTATTGAGCTCCAGGTCAGGGGGGTTCCAAACCCACGCACCACTCCACAGGAGAAAGAGGCGGCAGCCGGCTCCTACAGAGAAGACCGCCTGGGAAAGGCGCAGGGGCAGCTATACTCTGTGCCCAGTGGCTTCTGGGCAACTCAGCAACTTCCCCCCCACTCCCCGACCAAGGTTCTCCCCATCGCCAGCCTGTGGGCTAGCAGTCCCATTTTAATCGCAGCCCATGGCAATCCTCGGGCTGCAGCCAGACCTTCCTCCGGCCCGGGAGGCTCAGGAAGGTGGCTGTCGCTGGCCCCCCGCCTGCGTGGGGGGGAGCCCTGCAGGCTTGTTCTGAGCGGGCATGCTCACCAGTTTCAGGTAGAGCTCGGCGTCCTTCTCCTTCAGGGTGGAGTACACCTTCTCCATCTTGTAGGTGATGCCACACTGCGAGTCATCCAGGCTCTTGATGAAGTTGTCCCGGATCTCCGCCATGAGGTTGGTGAAGCAGAAGAAGGTGTCTGCCTCGGCGTGCTCTGGGGGAGACGGGCAGGGCGGGGGCAACTGGGGAGTGAGTGCCCCCCCTCGGAGCCTCGCCAAGGTGTCCCCACCCTGTGGTCAGCCTCCATCCTTCCTCTGCTCTCTCCCACCCTCTGGCATCCTGTGTCCTCCTTCAGCAATGCAGCCCCCGCTGTCTCAGCGCTCTCTTATAAACTACAGCTCCAGTCCTTTCTGTCATTCGGCTTCCTGGAGACATCTCTTCCTTGACGCCACTTTATGGTACATACATCAGGATGTCAGTGACCGACTGCCCCAGGGCTCAGAAGCTCTTAGAGAAGGCCCTGGAAGCTCCCTCCTCAGAGGGAAGCCCAGAGAGAAGATGTGTGCTGCTGGGTCAGAGGGTGCCCCCCAGCCTGTCTTTCCACCACCTGATGTTCAAGTCAGCCAGGAGAGAGAGAGAGACAGAGAGAGAGAGAGAGCGAGAGAGAGAGAGAACTACAAAAAGAACTCTTTTACCTTTCCACTCACTGTTGGGGTCCGTGGCAAAGGTGTAGTAGAGGGGCCCCACAATCTCGTTCATGCCCTGCACGTAAGCGATGCCGGGGTTGAGCTTGGCGTAGATGAACAGGATCCGCTCCACCACCTCCCAGTGGGCCTCACAGCCGTTGGGCAGCACCTCGTACTCGTTCAGGGATGAGGCGGGGAGCTTGTGTGGGGAGCTCATCTGAGAGGAGAGGAGGGGCTCTTAGAAAGGACGTGTATTCCCACCCCAAAGGTCACCCAACTCGGACCCAATTCCAGCCCACAGGACACATGGCATGAGAAGAGCATGTCACATGCCACCACGATGAGGAAACCGCCAGGCAAATTGAGCATGTGACATGTCCTGTAAGGTTCTGAGACAAGGGGGAATGGCTGGGAAGAGGCATGACTTCACACACTGACAGGATTTGTAGCTTGTTTGGGTTGGTACCGACAGGAGATAAAAACACAGTGCGTTGTGTCCATACAATTTGTGCGTTTTACTTTATACATGTACTTAATGAAGGGACCAAATAAAAAGCCTGAAGGCAAAACCAGATGGCTAACTCTCCAGAAGGAAGTGTCGGCCTGCTACAAGCCAAAAGACTGCATCCCAGCACAAACCTCACCCCTGGAGTGGATGCTGGGTAAAACAGTACAGGATATCCTCAGGACGCTTGAGAACACTGGAACGTGGAATGGATGGCCACATGATACGGAACTACTGTTCATCTTAGACGCAACAATGTGAGGTCTCTTTGGGTGAGTGAGGTTGCTGCAGTGAGTGAGGGATGAAGAGACAGGACAATGGAACGGACTATCTCTGTGGAGTCACACACACACACACACCCCGCAGAATGTCAACAAATGCTGAATCTTGGGAGAAAGCATACGAGCATAATTGCTTGAGCTTTTCAGAATGCCTGGAATTTCTCCTAAGAAAAACCTGGGGGGCTGAGCCCCGGTGGCGTAGTGGTTGTGCGCGGGACTGCGGCCCCCTGGGACGGAGGTTCAATTCCAGCAGTGGGGCTGGGCCTCCTACTCCCACCACCGGAGAGCAGTGATGCCCCCCCCAAAAAAAAAGAAAAAGGAAAATCTGGGCAATCAATTCAAAGAGGGTAATTCCACTAGGCCCTGATGGTGTCATGGTTATGCATTGGGCTATGTTCTGTAGGGTCAGCAGTTCGAAACCACACGCTCCTTGACGGGGGCTTTCTATTCCCCTGACAGATGGCGATCCCTGCTGGGCAGGAACAATCAATATGGCCGGCATCTCCAACCTCAGCCCATCTGTCAGAACCCCTCAAGTACCTCTGACTAGACTTACCCAGTCAGAAGCAGCACCGCCACCACACTCCCCAAACCCACGGCTGCCGAGTGGACCCCACTTCTGAGTGACCACTCAGGACTAAGCCAGCTGTCCGGGTTTCCACCCATTCTCCTTGGAGGCCCTGGTGGGTTCGGACCTTAGTAATCAGGCATTTCATCATGGGCTCCTTATCAGAAACCCCCCGGGGTGGGGTTGCCTGTTATGGTGAAATGAATTCTTTCATGTAGCCCTTTACCTGCATTCTCGAGATTAAGAGATTTCCCCTGAAGCCCTAAGGAATTACCTTTGCCCCAGTTTCCTACCTCTGATGCCCTCCTCAAAGAGTATGTCACGTTTTCTAAGTGAGTAGTTGAAATGCACTGTGCGGGGAGAGTCAGTAAACCTATGCAAATACATGCAAAGAGGGGTCAACTGCCTGCAAAGCACATGCAGTGCCTGTGGCCTGGTCAGTGAGCGGCCCCCTTATCGGGACGGGTCTTGAAATCGTCAGGTGTGTGTGTCTGGGTGTGTCTATCCTGACAATAGTTTTTTGGACATACAAAAAGCTCACAGAAACAGGAGACAGAAGATGGAGGGAGCGAGCAGAGAAAGCAAAGAAGCCCCCAGAAGTGCTCACGCCAGCTGTCAGGGGCCCTGCAGCAGGGTTGGTGGGAGAAGTACCGGCAGGGTCTAGAGAAACCTGTCTGGGGGAGGCTGAAAGGCGTTGTCCCAGGGATGGGCAGCAGCCTGTGCCAGGCGAAGGGCCACCGTGCTGGCCTGGCTGAGGAGCTGAGAGCTGACCTGCAGTGAGCGGCCCTTTCATACTGTGCCCCGGGGAGGGGGTGGTGACCCTCCCGGAACACACAGGCCCTTATCCTGTGGGGTAAGGGGACAACAGGGGCCATAGCAACCAGGGGCCATCACTCATGTGCTGGGGCACGGTGGGGCAATGGAGGACAGCCTCGGGCTGACCTGACTCTGAGCACACCCTCCTGAAGCTAAGCCTGGTCCTGCTAGGCTCCAAACCAAGGGAGAGCCGCCCACGCAGCTTTCGGAGACAGCATCTCTTTACAGGAGAAGAAAGGCCCGTCTTTCTATAGCTGGATTAGAGGGGGAGACAGACCCAGGCAGAGATGGTGAACGCAGCTGTCCTGGGGGTCAGGGTCTCAGGGGCGTGAGACTCCCTTTGCCACGGCCCACCCAAGTATACGCACGTGTGCACACACCACTAACGGGTACTAAGAGCTTCCCATGGGCCAGGTCCACGCCACAGGTCCAGGGGGGCGGGGCCGAAGCTTCTGGTTGACTGTTGGGCCACAAGGACAGCTCAGCAGCTCCCGGGAGCACCAGCTCTGCTCCCAAGCCCCACCCACGAGTGCCCCTCACAGGAGCATCGGGCAGGAAATGCGCCGCCAACAGGGCTGCCCACAAGCAGCTCTGCTGCTAGGAAACCAAGCACTGGCCCTCGCACGGCCATTCTGCTGGCCCTCCACGCCTGCCGGGGGCGCACAGAGTCCTTGCCCACAGCCTTGCCCACAGTCTTTGCGCCGCCCCCCCCCCCTTGCTGGCCCTGCAGAGACGACTGACCTTAGAGCAGGGCCACCCATCACCCCTGGAGCAGAGGGCCCAGGCCCAGCTATCAGTTGTTTAAAAATACACTCAAGATGTAATCACCCTTGGTTTCCCATTTCCTTCACCACCATCTGTTCTATCCCACAAGCCGGTCCACCCTACCACTGCCACCTTTGTCCCTCTGCCCGGGCCCAGCCACCACCATCTCTTGCTGGGATGACCACAGCCGCCTTCTAAGCCTCTCGTCTGCCCCTGCAAAACACACACCACCTCCTCCACCACCAGCACCACCGGCACCACCACCGGCACCACCTGTTCCATCCTTGCGCCGAGACAGAGCATCAAAAGCAGACCTGCTTCACATCACAGCCCTGCTCAGAACCCCAGCCCCCAGGACACAAGCCCCAGGGGGCCTCACCACCACCAGGACCCACAAGGCCCCCCCCCAGGCAGGACTTCCCCACATAATCTCTTCTCACAGTCTAGAATGCTCCTTGCCCTCCACCTTGCGGGCCCCAGCTCCAGGGGGGCCACCGCCCCGCCCACTGCGTTCCCCTCCCTCTTTCTCGGGCCGTTGGGGGTGCTCTTCCATCTCTTCTCTGGACTCGTCCAGGCTCACTCACGGAGCGTTTTCTACTTGCCTTTCAGAAAGCGCCCCTTTCAGCAAGTGGAGCTGACAGAGCCAAGCTGCTGTTCAGTATCCGTTAGGGGCGGATGGCCAGGCACCCGAGGCCCCGAGGCCAGTGCTCTGAGGGGGCAGGACGAGAAGGCCTGTCACGTGTACCCCGAGGATCCCCGTGCGGGCTCTCACATTTGTGACCCCGCTCCGATTCCGGGCCACAGTCTGGGATTTCAGCGTGGTCTGCTCCACCCGCTTACGGAGGGTCTCGAACTCATTCTGGGGGTCCAGGATGAGGAGGCAGGGGTACTCGGTGGCCCGTTGGAAGAAGGAGATGTCGGGGCACAGCCTCCTGGGAAAAGAGAATATGAGGATGCCATGACTCGAGGGACAAGAGATTCCAAGCACCCCCAAAATGACAGGTTTATTTTGAAACACAACATGCGCTTTTTGAAACAGCAGTACAGTCCCTGTAGATGGGTACATGCCCACCTGAGGGAGGACGGGGGCTCTGGTGACAGAGGGCCACAGTGCGGTAGTCCGAGTCCCAGCAGCTGCCCTGCGGCAGATGGTGCTCTACCGTGCCCGTCCCTGGGAACCCTGAAGGGCAGTTCTACTCCGTCCTGGAGGGCTGCTGAACGGAAGTGGCCTGATGGCAGTGAGGTCTTTATCTTATGAGGCTGCACTGGGTTGACCAGCACCCCCTTAAAGTCCACGCCTCCTGCTCCTCCCCCCAGAAAAATTCACTTCAGAGGACAGCACCGAAGCTACAGCTCAGGGAGAGGGCTATGTCTGATCAGAGCACACGGGAGCAAAGGAAGGGCGAGGGAGAGAGAGTGGAGCACATCCTGGCCCACCACGCCTGGAGGACAATCTCCCTGCTCAGAGCAGCCAAGGCACAGAGAGGACCATGTGGCCGGCACTAGACACGAGACCCCTCACTGACCCATAGCCCTACAGGGGACAACATTGGAGACACAGTGTGGGAATTGTGCCCAATCTGACCACACCACACTGAGGCAAAACACTAAGGGCGTGCAACAGAACAGCAAGGGGAGCACAGCAAGGAAGTCCTGAGGGAGCACCAAAAAGAGACTTTGGGATCAGGGCATGGCACCCCATCAGGAAAACACTCCTAAAGGTCAACAAACAGACCCTGAACTATTCACAGGTTTTTCTTTTTTTTATGTCATTGGTTTTGTTAGGGTTTTGTTTTCTTTTGACACTTTGTTTTGCTCGGTCTTGTTTTTTTGTGTATATTTCTATCTCTACAGGTCTAGAGAGATAAGATAGGCTGGATATACAATCTGGATGAGAAAACAATAGGACCCGTGGGTAGGGGGAGTCATGGGAGAGGGGGAAGTGGGGGAAAGGAAGTGGTCTTAACCAACGCAGGGACAAGGGAACAACAAGTGATCCAAAATCTGTGGCAAGGAGAGTGTGAGAGGTCTGCTAGGGATTGACGGAGGACAATGTAACCAAGAGGAATGACTGAAACCCAAATGGAGGCTGAGCATGAGAGTGGGACAAGAGGAAAGTCAAAGGAATAGAGGAAAGAACTAGAAGGCATTGCACATTTATAGAGGTCAAAAACTGGCATGTACATAGGTAAATATATTTATATATGGGGAAATAGATCTAAGTGGGGGAATAGACCATGAACTCAGTCTCTTGCAGACGTTCTACTGACAGGATCCTCAGCTAACTCCCTGTGAGACATCCTGGAGGAGAAGACAGATGGGCTTGGCCTGATGGAACCAGACCTCTGAAGTCGTAAAAGTCACATAGAGACTCCTGCCAGCGCTGAGATGCTTGAGAAGCCACAGAGAGGCCCCTGCCAGTGCTGAGATACTTCTACCACCACTGGATACACAAGACTCTGCACCCACTGGCCGGTGATTGTCCTGGTGTCATGGCATGTGCCTCATGAATATGAAGAAGACTTTATATACTGGTATCGGACATATGAGCTAATATCAGACCTGTGGGCTTGGACTGGACTGGGTTGGGATGCTTTCTCAGTGTTCCATTCCTCTTGTACATAAACCTCTCCTTTATATACATATGCGTGTTTATGAATTACTCTATTCTACCCGGGACTAGTGCAGGGTCAGACTGGACCTCAATGGCCTTAAGTCAATAGAGGTGGTGTGTTGAAAAGAGGGACACTTGGACAGACACAGAGAGACTGGATCAGCCCGTGAAGACAGAAGCAGGGCCTGGAGAGCAGCTGCTACTGGACCAGGCAGTCAAGTTTACCACCACAGGTGGGCAGGGCCGGGTGGGGCTCTGCTGCTGGGGAGCACGGCCCACTCACCCAGCATTCTCACTCAAGTTCAGAGCAGAGAGAGGGGAGCATGTGCTGGAGCTCCGCTGTGGCCTCCAAAGACCGGAAGGGGTCTGAGAGCACAAACACAGAAGCCCTCCCCACTCGCTAGCCTGTCATCACTGGGGCCGCCACAGACACCCACCCAGTGGGCCTGCGCTAGAAAACCTCCCCGAGGCCCTGTGGTCAGCTCCCAGCCCTGCAGGGAGCCATTACCGGACATCTTTGTCAATCTGCAGCAGCACCTCATTGTCCTTGAAGTACGTATTCCACCGGCTGTCGGGGTTGGGGTTGAGGGGCTGTAGGGAGAAAAAGAGCAACTCTTCTGGGGTCCTGGACCCGGCTGGTGTCCCCAGGAAAACACTGGCCACGCACCAGGAGTCTCCCATCACTGTCCCCACCCTCGACCCAGCTGGTAGCCCACTCACAAGTATAGCCAGATTTCTTCCTGGCCGCTAGGTGGGCCCCCAAGGCACAGGGCCCCTTTGAAAGAACAGTCCACGGGTTCCTGGGCTGTGACTCTACAGGAACAAGCCTCCAGCTCCCTTCTCCCTGACAGCGAGCCGCCGGGGCAGGGCAGAGCGGCCCTGTGAGTTCCCGGGACGGTGCCTGGACAGCGGCGCACCCTTGTCTTTCTCCTGCAGGGCTTTGAACGGCTGACCCTGGGGTTGGCAGCCCACCTTGTCAATGAGAGGCCATCAGGGCTCCGCGCTTACTGACAGCTGTCACTCCATGAGCCCCGACAGTTACTGCTGCTCCTGACGCACATGGACCCTACAGAACCGAGTGGACCTGCCCCTGTGGGGTTTCCAAAGCCGTGTCCTTGGCGGACGCGGCCTGCTCCCCCTTTCTCCCACGGAGTGGCTGGTGAGTTCGGAGTGGCAACCTCTTGGCGGGGCAGCCAAGCGCGTCCCTCCCCCGCCCCGCCCCCCGGGGCTCCTTGCTCTAGCTGGAGGGGGTCTCTTCAGATGGCATCTATTAGTGCGTGGGTTGCCGATCCCAACGGGGTACGATTCGTGGCACTGTGCCTCCAGGGGCCTCACAGGGGGAGGAGCGAGTCCCCCCAGCGAGAAAGTGTGTCCTCCCTTTGGCCCTGTCCTGCCTTTCTTTAACCATAAAACCCACCTAGCTTCCTCAGCGGACTAGCGGATGGACTCAAAGAGACTTGGCCCCGTGCCACGCACACCTCACACTGCAGCCCACCATCATTGCCGCCAGCCAGGCCCAGGGCATGGCAGTTCCCAGACCGGGGGCACACTGGGGCGGGGGGAACACGGTGGTCTTCAAGGGCTGAGATGCTAAATGAGGTGACCTTGCCAGCTCCCAAACCAGCCCCCGTCCCCACTTCCAAACCCCTCCTGTCCCCACTGCGGACCCCACTCACATGGTCCTCAAAGGTCACATCCTCTCGGGACACTCCCATGTTGGCCTTGGCAATGCCGGGCTGGATGATCATTTCCCTCAGGAACTGCGAGTACAGCTCCCTGCAGGAGAGACAGGAGGCCCTGGCTCCCTGGTCCTGCTGGGGTGCTCCGAGGGGGCAGCCCCAGGGGGCGGGAGGGTGCTGCCACCACCGCCCTTGCGTGGGCCTTACCTCTGCTTGTCCAGAATGGAGGTCCATGAGGCTCTCTCCAAGGGGAGGTAGTTCAAGAGAATCTGCACAGAGGAAGAAAGAGGGGCTCTGGTGACTCCCCAACCCCACCCGGAGGCAGGGGGCAGAGGCCGGCAGGGCTGGAAAAGGACATCTAGTCAAGTCCAGCCAGGTCAAGATGGAGTCTAACTCATGAAGAGATACAGGTGTGCCTCAGGACCCGCTCCCCATCCTCCCGCTGCCTCCTTTTCCCCCAGCCAGCCCTTTCCTCTGCTTTCCCACCCATAGGCTCTTCCCAACGGAAACACCCCTCTGGGCTCTCGAGGCCTCAACACCAGGGGTGGGGCTTCTCCCTCACCCAACAGCTGCGGGCACAGCCCGGCGGGCCCTGGCCTGTGCCACCCAGCACCAATCCCACCGCCGCTGCCACTGGGAGCTGGCTTCCCTGGCTTTAGCACGGGGTCCAACCTCAAGGGGACCCCAGTAGGGATGTCAGCGGGAAGCAAAAAGCCGGTAGTAGTCACCCAGAGAAGCAAGCATGGGCAGGCGCAGGCCTCTGGTGGGGAGAGCCTGTGCAGGAGCCCCGAGTCAGCAGAGCAGAAGGCCCCAACAGGCACACCCACCTTCCAGCAGAGGCACCGCAGTCCGCCCTCACAGGGGATGCCTGTGGACATAGCAGGCAAAAGTCACACCCCAGGCCAGAGGCCCAGAACCCCCCCCCCCCCTCCGCATCGCAGGAGCTGGCTGGCAGGGAGCAGGGTGAGCAAAAAACACTTCAAAACTCATTTCCCTCCAGAGATTATTAGACAGCCCCACTCCCATACCCCTACCTCTCTGGAATGTTCTTTTGAGGATAATGCTGTTCCATCTGTCTCCTCCTCCTTCTTAGACAGACTGGACCAACTACTATCATCCTGACTGACCTCAGGTCCTCTCCTATCAAGGCTAAGGGCTCCGTGACTTCTCAGCATCCCGCACCCTGGAGAATCCATGCCTGTCACTCCCTCCAGTCGTCTTGTAGCCCCAGCACCGGCTTGTACAGGGTGATGGAGCCCCGGCGGCCGTGGGGAGATTGCTTGCTGGGCTGCAATCTGTAGGGTCGGCAGATCAAAACCCACCAGCAGATCCTCGGAAGAAAGGCTGGGCTCTTAAACCCCGTCAACGGTCCCAGGCTCAGAAGCCCGCAGAGGGTGACCGTGAGCCGGCAGCGGGGGTAGAGGGCTTTGCACACGAGAGAGTCCTTGATCATAGACCGTCCAGTGAGCTGCCATTGCGAAGGGCTTTGCAGATGTTGCCTGACGTGGCCCGAGGTTAGTAGGCTTGGCTTTGTTGGCTTGCCTACTCACAGCAGCCCTTGCGGGCTGGGCAGCCGTCCTGCGGGGTCTCTGGGGCCGTCAGTCTTCACAGGAGCAGACAGCCTCCTCTTTCTTGCTTGGAGAAAGAGCTGGTGGGCTTTGCATGAGGGCTTCAAGTCTGAGCCCGCTGGTTCGCAAAAGGGCCTGAGTGGCAGTGGCAGCCCCAGTTCCCCCCTAGACCGCGCCGGCACTAAATGCTTTGTGCTCATTAAAGATCTTGTGGTTCGCAGTACAGTGCTTAAAAACCACCGAGTCGCCAGGCTTCCTTCTTGGTTGATGGCCTCGGAAACCTTGGTGCACAGGGAGCTGAGTATCCCCGACCTCGTCAGAAGGACAAGCACGGAACGAGTCACGATTCAAACAAGGGTCTGGACACCGGGGTGCAGGCTCATTCCACAGTCCAGTCTGCCTCGCCTGGAGCCTAACAGGAGGACTTCAGTCCAGCCCTCATCAAAGTCTTCAGGGCCTAAATAGTTGGCACTAGCTGTCCACAACAGATAGACAAATTTGTACAATTTTCTCTCGGGCAGCTGTCGCTAGGGCATCCTGGGTATAAGCAAGAGCTAAAGCTGCCACCTCAGAACCTGCAAGGGGGTGAGACGGGGGCGGGGGGGGAAGCCCTCCAGAACGCCTTGCTGACAAAGCCCTATGGGCAGGGCAGTGCCAGGAAGCTACACAAACCATCCCGGGCTATTTTCCAAAGACAGCGGGGAGAGCTGGCGCTCTCTGTACTGGGACGGGAACATAGGCAAGAAAATCCAAGTCAAACATTACTGAGGTTCAGCTCCTTGAAGTCTATACCCCAAGGCTGGACTTTGACCGTTACTAAAGTTCATGGCTACCTTAGTGTGCTTTGATTCCACGCCAGGGGCCCCAAATAGGAATAGCCCGGGGGCAAAGCAAACCCCACCACACTGGGCGATAGCTGAGGAGTGAGGAAAGGCCAGAGGAGGTTCAAGAGTCTCTCCCCTGCCTCTCGTCACTTTCTCTAGTGCAGTGCCATCGTGAGCGTCCCTGGGGGGCAGGTTAGCACGGCCCCCCGGCGAGTTTCCAAGACAGTAACTCTTTACAGTTACATGAAGCTCATCTTTCTCCCCTCGGAGGCGGCAGCTGGCTTTGAACTGCTGACCTTGCAGATTGCAGCCCAATGAATAACCACTATGTCACCAGGGTTCCTCGAGTTCCTCTTAGGAAATGGGTAGCTCCCTGCTTAAAGGCCTGGAGGCGTGACAACGGAAGTCCTCCCCAAGGCCTCCAGCTCTCAAGAAATCTCTACCAGAAGCTGGAGAAGACACCCAGTGTCCCCAAACTGACCATAGCCCCAGAACTGACCGTGCGGCCCTAAGCGTCGTCCCTTCCAGTCTAGCCACTTGGCCGCCCTCGGAGAACCCTAGAAATAGAGCTGTCTCTCACCACTAAAACTGAGTTCTCGCAGCTTCTCCAAGGCGATCGTGGGCTCCTTCAAGACATCCTGGAAATCGGCAATGCTAGAAGGAAAAAGGGGGCAGGGGGTGGAGCCAATGAAGCACACCCGGACCTCAAAGTGAGGGCCACGGTGCTCAAGCCTGGGTCCCCGTCTCCTCCTCCCTCCTGCCCCATCACACACAGAGAGCTCAGCTCGGTCAAGGTCCTGGCCCAAAGGCAGCTCTGGTGGACTGCCCATGATGTACGCTCAAGATTGACGCGTCCTCTGAACGCAGGCGCGTAGAAAGCCAAAGGCGAACGAACCTTGACAACTATTCTTCTGAGAAGGGTCTCACCCCAACACCTTGAAACGGGCTCATTCTCTCGCTGAGAGCCCGGGCATTGCTGGGCACTTCCTGGCGCCCAGCACCGTACCGCATGGACTCAAGGAACACTAGAAACCAGCTGTAATTTGATCCGCTGGGCATGAAAGCCCTCGGCTTTCCAAGCTCCACCGCGCCGTCTTGAGGGAGACTTGGGGAGCGGCTGAAACCCGTCCAGGTGGCGGGGTGCTGGGCAAAGCGCTGGCTGCAGCCGCGCAGGGGGCAGTTCTAACGGGCCGGTCACGATGAGAGAGCAAGGGGGGGCGGCTGGCTTCCTAAAGGATCGGCGGCCGCGGGTCCTCCTCGATCCCCTCGGGTCGCTAGGGGTGGGCGTCCACTGGATGGCAGGTTGGGGGTTGGGGGCTGCAGCTGCGGGTTCGGGCCGAAGAGTGGAAAAGCAAGCCCGGGAGGAAAACTTGGGTGCTAGATAAAGGTAGCTGGGGGCTGGGCAGGAGGCTGCAGCACCTGCGGAAGAACGAGCCCGGGGGGGCGGGCAGCATTGGGAGGAAGGAGAGAGCGGCAGCGGGCAGGGCATCCAGGCCCTAGAAATGCCCGAGCTAGCCGTGTTGGCGGGGGGACCGGCGCCCGGGAAGGGGACCC
>PVJH01028221.1:0-27591 GCA_004026705.1 Nesogale talazaci
ATGAAATCCCAGTGACAGCTGTCCCTACCCACGAAGCTCTAGCCTGAGAAAACTGACATTTAACAGCTCCAGACAGGAGGCAAGGTTTGCATACCAGGTAAATGGCTTTCCAGTATTTTTAGGCAGGAATACTTCCATTCTGTTTTCAAGCAAACAGGAGAGACCATGCAAAGAGAAGTAGTGTTTCCACAGGTTGGCTGAGTATAGATAAAGAGCTTCCATCCCCTTGGAAGAGTCACTAGATTTAGTGAAGCGATCCCATCATGAATGGGATTCCTTAGCTGCCATCTTTTAAATATTTAAATGCCACAAATACAATCAGAGCCTGGTGGATGCTTTTTGTTTATATCACAAAGGAAAATACCAGAGTCAACCTTGGGGCTGTCTTGGATAAATGGGAGAAGAGTCTGATCTCAGTGGAGCTCTCCAAAAGCTCTGTGTCCTGTGACCCAACCTGGCCAGCACCTGACTGGGACACTCCCTGTCCAGAAGACGCTCTCCATCAAAGCAACTCGACACCCAGGCTGAGATTGGAAAGCTACAGGAGGTAGGCCCAGAAGAGCCACAGATCATTATAACACACTCGAAGCGCGATAAAGAAAGCAAAGCCCTCGGCATAAGGTGGATCTGGGCACCAATCTTAGCTCTGCACTTACAAATTTGGTGACCTGAGCTGTTTGTAATTTCCTCATCTCTAAAATGCTAGGGCAGTTGACCCTACTTCAATGTGAAGTTGCTAGGATTAAAATGAACAATCCTTGATGAGATCCTGTGACAGCACTTGACATATAACAGTTGTTTAGGAAATACAGACATCTTACTAGTTTGCTGTCAGGACATGAAGAGGGAGTAGCCCTTGAGCCTTCACACATGTTCAACAGATAATAGAAATTATCCTTCTCTCACTTTGTCCCTTCCTCCTTCCCTTTCTCCCTCCCAACCTCTTTTACCTTGCTGTCTTTATGACCCAACCCTCATAATTTAGCAACTTTCATTCATTTCCTTGAGAATCTTGGTTTTGAAACTGACTATATACCTTTCATGTAAACTAGGTTACACCATTCTGTCCTTCCTTCAAAATTTGGCCTTTTACTTCTAAGTAAGTCTTTTAAGTGATTCTAACACTATTGCTATAAAGTTCCAAGGTTCTTCTACTTCAAGAAAACAAAACCAAACAAAACCCCACACAACCCCTACTGACTTTTCAGTGTCTTTTCAAGAATAGACTCCCTTCAGTATAGAAGACTCTATCTCAAAATGACTTACTATGATCCTAGTTTCTTCTTAAGTGTCATCTGCAATGATCCTTACAATAGGCTTGGTCCAGATAGACCAAGATGAGATAGACCAAGATGGGTCCCTGCTTGAAGTAGGATGAAATTAGGAAATTCAGGTGGTAGAGAGATGGAGTGCTCACATGGATACTCATAGGGCATTTGGGGGGGAGGGATTGAGGAAAATAGGAAGTGGCCAAGAATGGTTTGTATGGATAGGAAACATGAGATGCCAAATCAATAGTGGTTAAATGGGAAGCTAAATATGTGGAGCAGGCAGGTTCAAGAGCACAAAACGCACTGCCATTGTGCAGAAGGGAGTATTCAGTCTCAGGCTCTCTGGGAAACTAGATGTGAGCGGGAGTGCTTGTGTGGGTTCACCACTACTTACCAAGACTATGTTGTGTGGCCCGATCCACTACTCAGGCCCTCTACTCAGGCCCATCATTCTGAACACAGCGTTGTACTGACTATTCAATTTAACAAGTAGACAACTAACTGAAAGAAAGGTATTTCTTAAGAGTGTGTGGAAGCAGATTGTGACCTAGAGATGGGCAATGTGGCAGTCATGTGCTTATGTTAATTTTATGATTGAAATGTGGGGGTGGAGTCTGGCCTGTTAATCTGGAGATAGCCATTGAGCAGCCAATGAGGCCTCTGTGTGGGCATGGCTTTCTCCTGAGACTTCTGGGAAATCTCACAATATTTCCCTCGTGAAGATGAGAAGCTATCTTCCCCAGTTGTTGGGAGTTAGTCTCAAAGGCGATGAGTCATGGAAAAGACAAGATGGCAGCGTCCAAGTAGCTGGACCGGCATGCTGTTGATGGACCCTGAGCCCTGGAAGCGAGAAGCCATGGGGAGACCCCTGCCAGCACCAGAATTCTGCACCCACTGACCTGTGACTTCGTGAGTTGGAAGGAGACTTTGTAGACTGATTTTGGGCATATGGGTTAATATCGGACTTAGGACTTTATACTGGGCTGGATTGGGATGCCTTCTTAGTGTCACTTTCCTTTTGTGTATAAACCATTTCCATAAATCTATATGCGTGTCTTTGAAATTTTTTCCTCTAGTCTAGCGGGACTGTCATAGGCAAATACAATGGATCCAAATTCTCATCATTTGCCAAAGAAAGAGCTAGTCCTCTGATTCAGAAATAAGACTGCTTTCAGGTATGTCCCCTAGTTGGTTCTCCATCTATCAACTCAGAATATCACTGGAACCTGCTTCTCAATTCTGCAGAAGCATCACTATGGTAGTCAGCTAGGTTTACCTGTGGAGCTGGAGATGACCAGAAACAAAGGAAAAGAGAACTGGGTCTTGGAATAACCTAATACAGCCAAGTCACTCAACCGCCTTCCTCACTTTCAAACTGTGAGATCAGTGAGCAATAAGCTTTTATTTCAGGTAAACTTCTGTGGTTTGCTAGCTCTATGTTCCAGTCTATACTTTCCACCCTCTCCCAGCACATGCAGTCATGTTTTCAGACGGCTGTGACACATAGAAGACAAAAGAAGGATTACCTCTAGAATAATGTGAATTTGAGATTTTAGATGCAGGTACTACAAAGTGATTTTTCATGCTGTCTCAAATTCTTAGGTCAAGGAGGCTATAAAATTTGGGGCACATCATCCTCCTAGAATTACATTTCAGGCTTTTATAACAGTATTATGCTTTTCTGTAGAGAGGCATTATCATTTTCATTAACTTCTCAAAGTTACTCCCAAATAGTGTCCAAACCCTAAGCAATTCTGGATCTTTCAGGGGGAAAAAAAGCTTAAAATAATGTTCCCCTTTGCTGGTTCGATCAACAGGTTAGCATAAAGATAACTTAGAAAGCATTCATGCCAAGAGGATGCTCTAGTATTTTGCGTACATTGATAGCTTTAGGAAGAAGAATGTGTCTTCTATTGGGATCAGAATCAACAGCTATTCTTGGCTGCCACCAACAACTCTTATTGAAAACTGGTCTTTTGCTCATTATGGACTCAAATTGAATTCATCTAACTTCTAATGTAAGTAGCAGCTTTGGACGTCCTGTGGAGTTTTTATAACTCATCGGGGTAAACTGTGGTATGCACATGGAACTAGAGGTCACAGAGCTTATGTCCGTATATCCATCAACGTTGAGATAGAAAGAAAAATGACCCTTAAGCTCCATCAGACCCCAGCTGCACACTGTACCAGACAAGTAGTTCAGTGTTCCCTTTCTCCAAGAAGGGCAATCTCACAACTAACGGCGGAGACCGAGCTGCCCTACTGACCTTCCATCATGCTTGCTGCTTGTTATGCAGTTACCCCAGGACTCCTGGAGACCTCAGGCACAGCAGAGGCTGCTCAGTCCTGTGTCATTCCCATGATCAGCAGCAGATCAGAGTATTGTCATCCAAAGGGTCTTCCCTGGCTGAGTTTTTGGGAGAAAGTCACTGCAACTCTCTTCTTAGTCCACTTGAAGGTGACAGTGTGCAACATGCAAGCTTCCACAGACAGAGAGGTGGTAGTGCATGTCACATGGTGCATGTCCTGGAAATGGACACCAGCTTTCCACTCAGAAAGTGAACATTCCACCAGTGACCATCATTTCCTGTGCTTGTGTAAGTACCTCAAAATACATCCAGAGGAACTTCTGAAAGTTCATGGAAATGTAGAATGGAAAGACAGTGGAATTTTGCCATCAGTTTTAAAATAAACCACTTCATCAACTTAAATTTACATAGTCTATTGTTCCGAAGGTAAGTTGCTTGTAGGAAGAGTTGTATATACATCATTCCAATTAATTTGAGCGCACCTCTGCTCCTGCACTGCTTATTTGTTCCCCAAGTCCCTCAGTCTCCAGCCCCTGCCTCTTCCCTGCTAAGTTCTTATAAGTCATTGCCTCTAGGCATTTGCTTTTTCTGAGCTTCATAAACTGGGGAATATAATAAAAACGCCAAAAAAAGGACAAATTGAGGGGGGAAAGAATAAAGAAAAGGACCAACAGCAATATTAAAATAAGAGAGAAATTGTTCTGTCTTGGAATACACAAGACATATTTAAACCTAGAGAAAACTCAGGATGGGTCAAGAGAGAGGTCAACTGACCTGGAATCTTATTATACTGTGGTTTCATCCACCATAGACAAATTTGTAACAATCTCTGAAATTAAGGCGGTTTTGAGTCCCTACAGTGTGGCCAGAAGAACTGCCCTATCAGAG
The DNA here is from genome assembly GCA_004026705.1 of Nesogale talazaci. Taxonomy (NCBI): domain Eukaryota; kingdom Metazoa; phylum Chordata; class Mammalia; order Afrosoricida; family Tenrecidae; genus Nesogale; species Nesogale talazaci. The sequence goes on from PVJH01028221.1 coordinate 4,469, forward strand.
GCTTGATCCAAAAAAACTACTCCACAAATGGACTCTGTACTCCCCCATCCTGCCTAGCATTCTATGTACCAAATAGTCACAAATGAAGCTCTGATACCTTTCCCTTCATCCTATTTGGATTTTGTTACTTGTCATCCTTAGCACACAGACTGGTGTGCTTCTTTCATGGGGACGTGGTTGATGCCTCACTTAGCCCATGAGCTTTTGAAGTGTCCTCATATTTACTTCACATTTTAAAAGCTGGACAAATGAGCTTTATGGAGTAGGGAGCCTGGAAAAAGTGGTTGCAATTAGAACTGGGGCGGGGAGAGGGAGAGATCTTGATTTCATTTATATTCAGAAATTTTACGAAAAACCCAAACATTCTCTAGCTGTCTGGATGGAGGGGGTGGGGGAAAGATGATCTGAATCTTCACAATAGTGGGATGAGGAAGTGGGAGAGCGGGACGTGTCACATGCTCACCGACAGAAGTCACACTGGAGCAAGGGAGGTTTGTTCAGTATCCACAATAAAATCCCTAAAAGACGGCCTTCTGTGGTCTCAGTGAGTTCCTCATTCAGGCAGAGAGGGAAAAGTTCCAAAGGGGCGATCCAGAGAACTACGCTGGAAATGTTGTCTTGTGGGTGTCCTCACAGCTGACAGGGTTTCTCTTGCTCTTGTGGGGGAGAACAAGCAGAGCTTGAGAGAAGCATCCTTCACATCTGTCCATCTTCTGTTCTGTTTGTTTGGAGCACGTAGAAAACCCCAAGCGCCCACATTCTCTTCCTCCTCTGAGTGGCAGATGAGTGCTCTTCTAGCCATTCCAAAGTTTAGATGAAGGGGACTGAGAGGACAGGGATGTGCCTTGCGAATTAACCATGCCATGTGACGACTTCTTGGTGTTGTTTATTTGAGGTGACATGATTTGACCCATAGAATAGCTATCTGAAACCATGTAATAAAAGTATTGTCTATAATAGGGCTCTGCTGTGTTGCCTTCAAGATCAGATGTCAGTATTCTTTGATCTCTGTTGCTCAGATGTTCTTATTATGTGGAACAGAATCCAGCAGGTGTTTGATTGTTTATCCAGTGAAGGCGAAGGTGAGCTGGGATTAAATTGTTATGACATAGTTTTGTTTTTGCCTCACGGCGGTGGGAATAATTGGGTTGCGGCAATAGCAATCTCACTAAGTACAATAGGACATGGAAAAGCTTGGCTCAGAAGCGGATGGACTGCAGCTACCATCTGTGAGATTGAAACTAAATGCCTCTGAAAGAAATACTCATAAATGTAACTAGCCATCTTGTTGATTAGCTTTGGGTGGACAGGATTCTAGTTGCCTAAATGAACCAACACCACCTCTCTCTGGAAGCCAATAAGTAGATGAATGACCACTTACTTCTGAATAAGTTATTTTTTTTTCAACCAATTCCAATATATTCCCAACCTCTCAGAAGGAAGACTGGTATAATCAAATTATGTTAAATGCAGAAAATTATATCAACACTTCACAAAATGAGTATTGAAACAGAAAAACATAAGTTTCCAGGCCAACATTTAGGAAGCCATTCTTTTGAAAGGCAATGAATCCAGTTATATATTCTGAGACCCTATTTTCTATGGCTGGGTTAGCTGTATGCTGCCAATGTCAAGTTCTGCACTTTAACATATTCAAAGTAACATTTCCGTCTCTAGTCTCAGCATTACCATGCCGTTTTATTCGATTTCTAAAGGAAAAGAATTAATCCTTGCAAGTGCACATTTGTGTTTCTCTCAGTGCTCACGCCCACTTGGCACACACTCCTCTATGAAATCTTTGCTATTAATACAACTATCTTCTTAAATTCTTACTTTTGACTCAAGAACGCTAAGCTTCGGAGGTCATCACTGAGATCCATCTGGAAGGGGACTTAAGCCATTAAGAATAATCTCTGAGCAGTCTGCACTAAGCATGCCCTACATCTTAGAAGGAAGGGAAGGCTTCAACCCCCCAGGCACCTGTGCAGATTTGCTTTTCTCAACCTTTTTTTTTTTTTTGCCACACTCTGAATTTCATCCTGCAGCCAGAAAATCCAGCAGCTAAAGTGGACTTTGCTGAGCATTTGCCAGGTTAGATGGGTCAGCCTTGCTCAATTGTCTGCCTCTATAGACTTCTTCTCATGACCCAAGGCCCCCCACCCCCCACCCCCAGTACAGGTTTAACCCCAGCTGGCCTGCCCTTTGGCTGGTCAGCGCCCATCTCAGCTGGGAGGGATATAGCAGCTCAGATTCATGTATTCTTTGATATCCGAGGTGTCAATCTTGAACTTTTGAGTTGTCATTTCAAGCGCCTCCTTTCTTCATGGTTCACTGGCTTGCAGTTTTGTTAACTGGATTTACCTGGGAACATGTTTAAAAATGTCCAGACCCTTTAAGTTTGCTGCAGGCTAGTCCTTGTCCCTCCAACTCCTCCTCTTCTCTCCTGACATTCTAAGGGGTTGAAGTCTTGCCTCTGACCCACAGCCAATGGTTGACTCTTCCTAGTTCCTTTTCTTAAACCAGTTCATCAAAACATTGCTGTGTTCAGCCTACGAAGGTACTAATGTGGTGGCTGCTGCCATTCAGACACTATCTTTTCATCTAGACTTCCTCCCAGTCGATTCGCTTTCTTGCTGGGGATATAGATCCTCTTATTATTATTTTTTTAATTTTACAATTGCAGGTCAATCCAATTATCTTTAAAAATCATTTTATTGGGGGCTCATACAACACTTGTCATGATCAATACACACATCAATGTATGCAGACCACATTCGTACATTTGTTGCCATCATCATTCTCGAAACATCTTCCTTCTACTTAGGGCCTTGGTATCAGCTCCCCATATTTCCCCTCCCCACTACCCCTCCCTCTTGAGCCCATCATAATTTACAAATATCATTATTTTGTCATATAGTACACTGGCCAATGTGTCCCTCCATCCTCTTCCCTGCTGTCCATATCTCAGAGAGGTGGTTATGTGTAGATCCCTGCAATTGGTTCCTTCTTTCTACTCCACCTTTCCCCACCCTCCCCATATCACTACTTTCACCACTGGTCCTGGAGGGCTCATCTGTCCTGAATTTCCCATGTTTCCAGCTCCAGTGTACATCCGCTGGTTTGGGTAAGGCAGAATTGGGATCATGATAGTGGCAGGGGTCAGAAGCATTTAGAACTAGAGGAAAGTTACATATTCCATGATTGCTATGCTCTACCTCGATTGACTCATCTCCTCCCTGCAACCCCTCTGAAAGGGGATTGTGCTTCACTTACTGATGGGTTTTGGGTCCCCAATCTGTATACCCCTCATTTATTCTTATATAATTGTTAGTTCTTTGATGCTTGATACCTGATTCCTTCAACACCTCATTGTCATACAGGGTGGTGTGCTTCTTTCATGTGGGATTTATTGCTTCTGAGCTAGATGGCCGCTTGTTTACTTTCAATCTTTTAAGACTCCAGATGCTGTATCTTTTGATAGTCAGGCACCATCAGTTTTCTTCACCACTTTTGCTTATGCACACATTTGTCTTCAGTATAGATCCTCTTTTATGCCCCCGCTGGAGGGGAAATGCCAGGTCCAGAGGTCCTGGTTTTGTTTCAGTAAAGCTAATTAAATTATATTCAATAGGGTCCCTTTTATATGAAAAATAGATTAGAATATTCCATTGGAATTCTTTTAAAGGTTTCCTCAGTTTTCCAAAAGCTGTTGGTCCCTGGGTCTTCATTGATGTAGTCTTATTTCTAACCCACTTGCTGAAAAATTCTGTCCACACTTGATAGCAATGGACAAATTCCATTTTTGTATTCACCTTCTCAACTGGACACACACTTGTCTCACTGTTATTACCGAGATACAATTTACCATACTTATATGCTATTACCATACCTCACAGCAGTTAAGTTTGTGTGTGTGTGTGTGTGTGTGTGTGTTTCCTCAGCTAGGTATAGAGTCAGGAATGGTAAAACTGTGGAAATCATTAAAAAATGTCAAAAAGTTCCACCTCTGTTGCCTCTTTTTCTTCTCTCCTCCAGCCTTACTGGTCTAGCAAATGTAAAGTCAGTGGTTGGAGCCCATCACTGGTTCTGAGGGAGAAAGATGGGACATTCTGTTTCTTCTTATCCAATCAGCAATGATCAAAAATTGGCTATCGGTGTCAGGCCCTTAGACGAGGGGTGATTAATGAAAGAAGGGTGTGAGACTGTGAGGCCTGGTATGAAAGGCTGTGTCTTGATCGTTAAATGATTGGCCAGTTCGTGCTCACACTGTGGTGGTCTGCCGTGGGGGAGAGGGAGGAATGGGAGAAACAACAAGCATCTTTTATGGTCCTACTGTTCTTGCCGTCCTGGAAAACCATCCAACTGCACAGTTTATAACTACAAGGTTGCTCCAAAGAGGAACAAGCCAGTAGGCCTTGGATCAGATGTATGAAAACAGTAGTCACCATAAGCGGGACTAACTTACTCCACTCTAATGTGCCTGGGGATCGACTTCGGAAAAAGCGGACATGGATCCTAGGGGGCACAGTGCTGCTTGGAGGCATGGGGGTCCTCATGAACTGCTCCAGGCTCCACAGCCACTGGAGGCTCAGACACCAGCCCTTGATCCTGCCTTCCAACACCCAAGTTTACTGGCCATGACTTTTCTGATTTTGTCTTACCATTCTCCCTTCCTCTCTCCCCCTCGCCATCTCCATGAGTGCCCTTGCTTGGGAGAGGGCAGCGAGTGGGGCACACAGACTCATAGCATGTGTCTGCTCTGTCATCAGCTAGTCATGTCTCCTCCTCTTGAAAGGGACTTCACCCTGATGTGGGCAGAGTTTACATTTTGTTTCTTCATAAAACAAGACAAAACAGGTTACTGCCCTAGCTCAGATTTCAATTCCCAGGGACCCTGTGGGACAGAGCAGAAGCGCCCCTGGGGGTCTCTAAGGCTGCAAAGCTTTAAAGGAGCCCACAGGCCCCTCTTCCTCCCTCAGGGAACAGAGTGGGACTGAACTGCTGACCTCACTGGAAGCAGCAACATAAGGAACCAACAGCATCGCTGGTTTCCCTGGGACCATCAAATGCCCCCTCACCTCACAGCCTTCCCTCTGCCCACGCCCCTGGCATCCCTCCCCACAGGACTCTATTTGGCTCCACTTCGCTTGTTGAGTGTCTGCCTCCCCAACACCAAGCCCTCACCCTGGACTGTCAATTCCACACGGGCAGGACAGCCAGTTGTTTCAGTCACCGTGGAGAGCCAGCTCCGGGAGGGGTCGACTCCCCCCTACCCTTTGAGAGTCATAGCCAACTCACTGCCACGGAGTCCACCACTCAGACTCACAATGGCCCTGTAAGCCAGGGCGGAGCTTCCCCAGACAGGGCGGAGCTTCCCCCATGCGTTTCTGTGGTTTCTGTGACAGTATCTCTTCACAAGAGGAGGAAGTCGCACCTTTTCTCTGCAGGACAGCTGGTGGGTTTGAATCTCTGATCTCCATGTCGGTGGAGGCCCACTCCACAAGCCCCCATGCCAACATAGTTGCCTCCAGAGGTGTAAGCACTCCATAAATATTTGCTGTACAAATTTATGTTGTGCTGTGGGATAAAACCTCCCTCATGCTTTACAGTAATGTGTTTAACCCTGTTTATGATTTATCTTAGTTTGTTAGTAGCTACTTTATCTTGTGGCTTTAATAGAGTTTCTTCTTCATACCGCTACCCAACATTAAGTAGCCTGCAGAGATATAAATAATAGGATATACATAATAATAAAGAATAAAAGAAAAAACAACAACAACAACAACAACCAAAAAACCCCGATCAGTAAGGCGAAGCCTATGGCAGAACTGGAAGACAAAAATAGCATCCCTCTGCTCATCAACCAAGTGGGTATAAACACAATGCATAAACACAATGCACTACTCTTTGGTTCCAGCGGGCCTTTGGGAAAAATGTGGGGCGTCATCCACCGAGCTGACCACCGAGGAACTGACCTTGGGGTAAGGAACAGCAGTGACCCCAGCCTCTGGGAAGATCATAGGTGGGAGGCGCACATTGATGCTCGCAGGCGGGTGCAGGGCACCATCTCACAGGGGGGGTGAGAGGTGGGGGTGAGAGGGAAAGGGGCGCCACGCCCATCTTGTCACACATCTCTTCCTCCACACTGCTGCCAGGCTAAGCTGCTTACTGTTTGGAACAAGACAGGTCCCTGCACACTCCCCCTTTCAAATCCCTCCCACCTGAGACAGGGTCTGGGCTTCCAGCCCGCGTATGTGGATGGTGAGGGGAGCGGTGCTTTCCCAGGGGGTTCCGACCAGCCCACCATGACCTGGCTGGGTTTCCCCAGGCACACCCGCAGGCACGGCCTCTGGAAATGAACGGGCTAGTTTGGGTGGATGATACTGTAAATAACAGGCACCGGGAACAAAACAAAATCCTGGGGAAAATTAATTTTCAACAGTGGAACAGAGCAGGGGAAACAAAACCGTGCTTCTCCTGCCTGTGATTTATAACATGTCCCAGCTTAACTCACAACAATGAATCACGCGGCTTTCCTCCGAGGCGCTTTCTCGCTCTCTGCACTTGACTGTCAGTCAAGTACATGGGAGGACAAGGCTCCCCAACCCCCTGCCCGGGCAAGCTGCTGCCGGGTCCCACAGCCACATGAAAAGACACAGATTCCCCATGAGACATTTTTCTGGTGGTAACCTCTCCCACCTCAATTCCTCTTCTGCAGCCATCTCAGCTGATTCTCACCAAGAGACACATTTGTGGTAATTGTATTAGGGGATTGAACACACTACAACACACACACAACCTTTTAAAATGGTGGTAAATACATATAGGAGTCCTATAGGTTTATTCTGAAACATTTGCCAGCTCTATAGAATTCACATTTACAGACCAGTGATATCAATTTCTTTTAATCAAGTTGTTCGGCTCTCATCATTGCCCACTTCCGGATATCTCTATCGCTCCACAGAAGCTAAGTGTCCCTGAAGCATATTCTTTTAGAGAACATTTGTGATTCAAAGGTAAATGTCAAAAAAGTTGATGGAAGGGGCTGAGCCCTGGTGGCGTAGTGGTTGAGGGAGGGACTGTGGCCCAAGGGCTTGGTGGTTCAAATCCAGCAGTGTCTCTCCAGGAGCAAGGCTGGGTAGCTCCCACGACCACCAGAGGGCAGTGATGTCCCCCTCCCCCAAAAAACGTTGATAGAAAATCCACTATGAGGAGAAGCAAAAACAAAAATATGGGATCAAAGTTGTTAACGTTTTGAAAATATGCATGTAATAGATATTAGTGTTACTATATTAATAATAATTATACACTATCAAGTCATCGCATTGACTTGGGATTCTATCAAGTCTTAGTTTTGTTCTTTTTTTTTTTATTTGTACCTTGGCTTACTCAAAGCCAGACTCTTCTTAGCCAACTTTCCACAGATCTTATTGCCAAATCCAGTGGTCACATGTTTTAATCACCAGCTTGTTTCTTCTCTCGGCAGCATTTCACATGGTGCACCATTCATTCTCTTTGTGAAACTTTTCTCTCCATCGATCTTGATGATGACCACACTTTCCACATTTCTCTCTTACCTCTGTGCTTTGAGGTGGTGTCTTAACTGTGACTTTTCATCAGGGTCCTATTGTAGAAGTTTTTTCTCTGCTCACCCTAGACTCTCCTCAAGCAGCCTATCCCATGTCCATGGCTGCTGCCTTTACCATGCCACTTACAACTTCACTGAAGGTTTCGCTCCTGGATACAGGGATCCTCGTGGCCTGAAGGTATCTGCTAACAGAAAAGCTGAGTTTGGAACTTCCCAGTTACTTTGGGGAAGGAAAGCCTGACGCATTCCTTTACAGATGCCACCCCAGGAAACCCTATGGGGCCACTCAACTCAGCCACACGAGGTACCTATACCCTGACAATCAACTAGACGGCCCCCGGCCAGACAAAGACAACTCCCGCAGGCTATGCTGCGTAGTTGACACCTAGGTGACTTCTCATGCGTACTGCGGGCACTGGAATCTGAAATGCCCTCGTGGGCTGCATCAGCTTCAACTGCCAGACTTATTTCATTTCATGCTGTTTCAGTGACTAATATGATGATTTTCCCCATCGTCCAAGCTAGGAATAGGGCTACCCTCTTAGATTCCTGGTCTCCTCTTAAAGGAGGGCCTTTTAGCCCTTTGCTTCTCCCTAGTCTCACTCCTTGGACTTGACTTCAGATCACTGTCACCTTCTACCCTTGGCTGCCTCATTGTCTAACTGACCTTCCGGCCACCCGTCTTGCCCCAGTTAATACAGTCCTTCTGCACCACCAGGGGTCTTCTCGTATACAAATATGAGGATAACTCTAACATGTGAAAACAGTCAATGCTCCTAGCACCCTTCTAATGAGCCAAGGTTCAGTCTACTTGACGGGGTCCCTGATTTTTAGCCTTATGTTCTTCTTGGCCCATTTCCCTTCCTGTTCTCCACAGCTAGCCTTCCATGTTTGCTGTTCTTTAAACCATCTACGTCCTCTCACTCTGGCTGCTGGATGTCAGTCCTACCTATTTCCTACTCCTCTTCCATCTGGCTAACCTCAAAGCATTCTTCATCTGTCAATGGAGCTGTTGCCTTCAGAAAGCCTCCCTCGCTGAAAGTGGAACTCTCCTGTAACAAATTCCTAGTGGCTGGGTTTCCCCTGTCGTCGAGGCCCCACTACACTCCCCAACCACCTGAAGCCTTGCCAGTCTCATCAGCCCAGGGGGAGCAGCTGAACTGCTGGTGGGGATATCCTTGAGTACTTTACTTGCCGCAGATCCTCAAATGCTTGGGAGAAAAAACAACTGAAGGCAGAATTCTATCTGACTATATAATAAGTGACTTTATAACATGTTTTCCTATCCATTATCATCAGCAGCTTTATTTTCTTCAGACAAAGTGTGGCGGTAAGAAATACATGCTAAAATGGAAAAACCACACCACCAACTATCACTTATGGAGCATTTATCATGTGGCAGGTCTTGTGCTAAAAGTGACACGTCTGCTAAGATATGCGCCCTCCTACCAATCTATGAGGGGCTATCCCTTTCTCCACATATACATACCACAACATGTACTGCCTTCAAGGCAATACTGACTCATGGTGACCATATCGAATAGGGCAGAACTGCCCTCAGGAGATCTGAGATGAACTCTTCATGGGAGTAGAAAACCTCATCTTTCACCTACAAAATGTCTGCTAGTTTTGAACTGTTAACCATGTGGTTGGCAGCTCGCTGCATAATCCATTACACCATAAGACTCCATTCTCCACATATAAGGGAGGCAAATGAGGCTGAGAGAATTTAGTCCTTAGCAAAGCCAGTCAACAGAGACAGAATTCCATGCAACTCTAAAAACCCAATTAAAAAAATAGAATACATGTGTTCAACAAAAACGTGGCGTGGACTAGTTATGTGCAAAATACCACCCACTGATATGGATATATGCAACCCCCTTGCCCCCATTAAAAAAAACCAGGAACATTGATGCGAGACCATTGTGGCATGTGAATAGTCACCACCACCAGCCTGGTAAAGAATGTTCTCTATTACAAAGAAGAATGTGATGCGAAAATCCGCAAATGTTCCAGTTTCTCTGCACCAGATACTCTAATTTGATTATTTAGTATAAAATGTGAATGCTCAGGTTCATTAACAGTCACATCCAGATGCAAATGCAAATGGAGAAATATAATGGAAAACTAAATAGCAGATTCTCACTATCTGCCTTTTATTAAAGTCCATGTCAATGTTCTGCATTGTAAACAAGTTGCAGAATCCTCAGTCTAAAAGAAGTTCTGAGATGGTCCCCAAGTTTATATTACTTTTTAATTAAAGCTAAGATTGAGGGCCAAAGTATAAGAAATCATCAGAATCTGGAGAAACCTTTTGATTGTGGTTATAATAGCAGAGCCTATACCTATCCTGACACCCCATACACTACCCTTCCGCACATATTTAACAGAAACGCTTTTACAGCTCACACACAAGGCAATGATGCTCTTTGTCGTATATTTTGCAGTCACCCTACACTGGAATCAACGCAGTGTCTGTCAACAGTGTGGCTGGTGCCATCTGTGGTACCATGAAATGAAACCCTAGCTTGTCCTAGTGGTGGTTAGGTTCAAGCCCACTGCTGCAGTCGCTGTGTCAATGCACCTTGAGGGCAAAGAAATCACACGGAGCAGCAACAAAAAAGAAACTGGCACACATTTTCAGACTATTTTATCCTGAAAATGTCTGGCATAATGAGAAAAATTTATACAATGCTGTCAATATTGAATCTGCACAAACATTTGCTTCTGTTCATAGCGATAAAAATAATTTTATTTTTATGGTTGCTAAAGAGACACATGTTTTTTACATGAACACAAAATACAACATTCCTTGGGCCAGCATGTGCTTGCTTGGACGTGACAGATTCTGCCCTGGTAACGTGCAGCTCACCCTCCTTGCAAGCCTGCTTCCCTGGCGGTGTCATGCTGTCTGAGTGGCATTCCCTTTTGCAGACGTTTTGGTGGCACGGCGACTTCACCATTTGACCTGAAGCTCTGGCTTGGGAAGCGACCAGCCACTCTGTGGCAGAAGGATGAGGCAGTCTGTTCCCACTAGAATGGACAATCCCCACCCCCACGCGGCAGTCCTGCTCCAGCTGATAGGGTGACAGCAGTGAGGATTGACCCAATGGAAATGGCTTGGGGTTTTCCTTTCCTTCTTTTTGTATTACTTAAAAAGTATATAATTTAAGGTTGAGAAACTAGGAACAGAAATAGAATCCCTGGCTTTCTAAAAAACTGCCTGGGATATGCCCCTACGTCACATGACTGCATGTCTGGGAGGCAATGGGCATTTGAAACATGCTTTTTGGATGAATACGTGTAGGGTACAGGGCTTTTTAGAATATGTTCAATGAATCTTTATCACATATGGGCATAGGGGTTATGTCTTTATATCCATTCTTTTATCGAGAAAATTACCTATAATTTCTGTCTATTGCAGCAAATATGCAGTATAAAATGACTGAAAAAGGCAATTTTTTAAATCAAGATGGTAACTGATGGTTTCTTACCAAATATTTTTTAAATGACATCTGTATGTGATTTATCAAATATCACTTGATGTTTTACTAAAGAAAAACTTACAAGTCATTAAGACTAGAAAAGTGAATGAAAAAGCCTCCTCACCTCCCTCCACTACATTTAGTGAAAATATTGAGACAGAAGTATTATTCTACCTGAAAGTAATCATATATTAAATTGGTGTCAAGAAAACCTTAGAAAACATTAGCTTTCAGGGAGCAACACTTACAATTTATATTTTATACTTTTAAGTAATATATTCTTACTATGACTCTAAAATCTGTCTAAACCACCATTAACATTTTAAAAGAAAGTTCCCCAGTTCTTATGAAACAGAAATAAATAACACTTGACAACAGCATTAGGGAACATAAACATAAAATTACCTGTTATTAAAAACTGAGCACAGTTTTTTTTTCTCAAAGAAATATATTACTCGGCTGTAAAATAGTATGTTTGTCATTCACACTAATGTTTCAACATTATGGTTCAATCTTCTAAAAAGCTGACACGGAAAATAATGGCGTAATAAACCAATTCATCATAATGTGCAAAAGAAACCGCCGGAATAAATTGTAATAACCTTTCAAAAACTAGCAGCTTTTAAAAGTATTAATTTCTACTCCAGATAATTGGAAAGGACACCTGGGTGGGTAGGCAATATTTTTTATGGGATTGCTCTGTCAGGAGCTCAGATTGTCTCTGGACTCGGCACTGATCAGTTAGCACTAAATGACAGTGAATCTTGCAAATGGGTCTTCCTAGATGGACTTTGCCATAAATTATCAAACTCAACTCAGCTCAAGGTCAGCATATGAAAGGGCAGGTATCAAACGGCCTGCGTGGTCACCTCGAGTGGTCTTTGGGTTCCCCATAAATGGACAATAGTTGCGTGGGCCACCATAAAATCAACTTAATGGACTGAGCACATAAATTACTGTCAAACGTGGACAACATTCCTACCTAGAAAATAGCCGGAGAAGGCTTTTATATCAAAGCTGAGAAAATGGATAACAATATGTGTTGATCTATATTGGATCATAAATATCTGTAACAATGCTAAATGGGGAATGAACTAATATTAGAAGCCACGAGATGTTTTGCTTGCTGCATTAAAGAGCGTGGAAGCAGTACTGAAATGACACATGCTTTCCAAAATAACTGAATGCATACGACAGTACCGCAATGGAGCTGGCTTTGGCTGCTCAGTCCACTCGTTCGTTGGGCTCTGGTTGAGAGGCAGGCTGCATTTGCCTGGCACTTAACATGTGGATTAAACAGAAACGGCTGAAACAATAGCACTTGTTTGCTGTCTCACCGAATCTTATCTGTCTTGTCCACCGAGCTCACAGGAAAGACAGGGCTTTGAGCCCTCACACTGCAATGGACTAATGGATTCATGTGCTCCCTGGCTTTTCTAACTGTACAATAAAATCATCATTACGCAATGATATTCTGAAGACAACGGCATTAATTTTGGGAAGGAGTCACAAAAGAAAATCTAAATAACACAGGAGTGCTATGTTTTATAAAAATAATCTACCGTAGGCCTTCACCCAGTGTTTAAAAGTCAATTTAGAAGTACAACTGCTAAATTATTTCATTGGAATCAGGAATGTTTGTGAAAAGCAACCATTTTGCCGAATCTCTTTCACATACCTACATGCGTTGCCATCATGAATTGCCATTCTTACTATTACTGCATGATGCTGGCCTAAAACCACTCCAGGATTTAGTATCTCACGGAAAATGCAAGGTGGACTTCACTGTGGATGCTTGCTACAAGAAATACTGCACTCAGTAAAGGCAAGATTTCCCTGGAATAATGGTATCTCAGACCATGAATATTATATACAAGGTCCAATGAAGTCTATATACTTTACAAACCACAAATGACCTCAAAAGTAACATAAAGCGAGTACACTGGAGTCTCCCTCCCATGCCCAGTCATCACTTTGGTCATGTCTTTCTCGGCATTAGCTTCTGCGTTTCTTTCTTTCATTCTATTCCCACTGTCACTCAGGTCCAGAACCTCATCACCTTACATCTGAATTATTGCCATCGTTTCTCTACACCTGCTCTCTTTTCACCAATCCATCCTGCCTAGTCCTGGCAAGTTCATCTTTGTAAAGGCACCATATTACTTATGCTATTCCCTGGTCAAACATTTCCAATGACTTCCCATCACTTGGATGTCAGAGGCCAGATTCCTCACGTAGAATCAGTCTTTGACTCTCTGGCCCATATACTTTCCCAGTCTTTTCTTGTCCAGCACCCTGTGCAAAAGCTTCAGGACAATAAACTCATGTCATGGCTAGCCCCCTCCTCCAAGAACATTTGCCTGGCCAGTGCCCTCCATCCTCTCATCTCTGCCTACCCTGTTGTCTTCAGTCTGCAAAGCCTCTTTTGACCACTTCAACCCAAAGGCAGTTATCCCCATCCCTGAAGTTGGATAACTCTTTGCCCATTGTTTTACAAATTTTAATGAAACACGAATTTCTTCACCACTATAATATTAACTTTGCTTTTTATAATTTTTTTTCTCAGCAATCAATTTATAAAGATCTTTTGAGGACATGAGCTGGTGAGTTCCCTGCTAACTAATCACTCACCCACTGGATTCCAACTCATAGCAGCACTATCGGACAGGGGAGAACTGTCCCTGTGGGTTTCCATACGGGTCCGGTGATGACATAGCATTGTCTTTGTTCTGCGGAGGACAGCCGACCATGTAGTCAGCAATCCAGTGCACAACCTTGTTCCTGGCACAGCTCTGGAAACAGTGGGAAATCTATAGAGGCTTATTTAATGAAAGGATACACAGTCCTGTTTTAGACTTCAAAGTGTTGGGATGAAAATTACCCAGTTGTACTTATAATCTGTGATATTCTAGAACAGCGATTCATTTAGGTAAGGAAGTTTTCCCCATGTTAATGCATCTGTCTCAATTGTCGTGTTCCTGCTGAAATTCAAGATGAGGAACTGGAAGCTGAGCACATGGGACTTACAGTAATATAATGACCCTAAGTTAAAATGGGGACCACTGGGATAAACACAAAGCAGTGTAGACTTAAGGAATTAGTACAGACTGTCAGAGAGTTGATTGCCAAACACAAAGTCCAGTCATCTCTAAACAAGACCATTTTAGAGCACAAAGGATAAGTATGCAGTTATTCAGAGTCTTTATGCTATAAAGAAGACATGTTTGAGTTGAATATATTATATAGTAGAAAAAGCAAGAATTTTAGAATTAAAGGTGATCTGAGTTGGCAACTCGATTCTGTTACTTCTTAGGATGCCATCTTGGCTCCATAAAATATTTTAGACACTCAAATTCTTCATAAGGTAAAAAGGGATAACATAATATTTTTCAATGGAAAAACTTGAGAGGAGTGGACTATTTTGAGATGTCTATTAGGACGAAAACCCTTAGGGCACCTAATCCAGTACCTGGTGTAGTAATAAATGGCAGTTATTACCTGCTTTTGTTTTGAGAATTCTTCTTTTTAAAAGATCAGAGGCTTAAGGGTTTAAGAGGCCTAGATTTGAATCGTGCACTGCCATTTTACTGCTCTACCATTTTATTTACTATTCTACTTGAGCAATAATTTCCTCAGCTGTATAAGAGGAAAACAAAATGACCCAATTGTACTTATGATTTGTTCTAGGAAATGCAGGAAGATTGCAATGATTAAGAATGATCCATATGAAACCGCCTCAGAAAGGGCAGGTACTCTATGAGTCAATGTTGCTATAATTCTTATGAGTCGACTGTCAGATCGCTCTGTTCTGCTATATGTAGAAGAACCAACGTTGATGAATACTTTTCAAATAGATGTAGGAACATCATTCTCCATTAAGTTTCACTCTTTGGAGAAAGATGCAATTCAGCATCATAAAAATTATTCTTACAAACAGCACTTGCAGAGTAATTTGTAGTTTACAAAATAGTTTCATAACAACTAAGGACTTTATCCCCCTCAATGTTCCCCAAATTACCCATTGCTGCATTATTAAAATCATCATCTTGCAAAAGCATTCTATCACTAAAATGCTTAAATTAATAAAAATAAATTACATCTATTAAGGAGGCTATTTTTAAAAGTCAAATGTATTATTGTGCGAGGCCTATATTTTTAGTAAATATTTGACAGTTGAAATTGGCTAGATAAAATTGAGCCATTGATCATAGATGCTCTAGCTCAGTAGCAGGTCTGAGAACCACAGGTCTCCTTTAGGCAGTCCAAGACATGTACACAAACAGTACAAAACATGTACACATGTGTCTTATTAATTTCTCTTTACCAGCTAGGTTACCTGTTCTCTTTCATATTCAAAGACAGCTAAAAATTAGGTAGTTTCTGGAATTTATTGAGTAAACAGAAGAATGAAAGAAAAGTGGGGCCCCTCCTCAAATCTACATAACTGCATTATGTCATACCCCATTCAGATTGATGACTTATTATTCCCACTCAGTAGGAATGCAATTAAGTGCTAAGAAACTGAAAGTAGCTTACAGATTTATAAGATTGAACTGTTTTCACTCTCATAAAAACTGAAGCACATTTGCAATAACTCATCACATACATTTACTTCCTTTGACATCAATAAGGTAAAAACCAGATACCAGCCACAACAGGAAGTGACAATTCTTTTGAAAAACTGTTACACAGATTGCTTGAAGCAGCAGCAGGCTGGATCTTACTGAGACTCCTAGGGTGTTTCAGGCACTCAGAGAGCTGCATATGTACTTGTACAATAATGGGTTTGAGGGCAATGTTTCTCTGCAGAAGACCTCTTTAGATAATGTAGAAAAGCAAGGATGCTACTTTGAAGACTAAGGTTGCATGACTCAAGCCATGGTATGTTCGGTGACCTTGGGCAGGGGATAAAGAAGGCTGAAGAAGAACTGATGCATTTGAATTCTGGTGCTGGTGAAGAATATTGAAAGTACCATGGACTGCCAAAAGGGCACACAAATGTGTCCTGGAAGAAATAGAATGCTCTTCTGAGGCAAAAAGGATGGGGGATTTCATCTCACGTACTTCTGCTATGTTGTCAGGAGAGCTCAGTCCTTGGTGATGGAGAGCATTGGTAAAATAGAGGGGTGAGCAAGAGGAGGGTCCTCAATAAGAGGGGCCAGCAACAACTGGCCCAAGCAAAGGAAGTGTGAGGATGGCGCTGTCTGACTGTCTGTCTATGGGAAGCTGTGGGTTGGGACTGAGTGATGGCTCTTCTATCTTTATTTTAAAACACGCTACAAGGGTAGCTGTCTTAGTAGTTAGCAACTGAAGAGCACCAAATGAACACAGGTACCTGGGGAGATGTTCTCCAAATGGCCTCCTCTTTCTGTGCCTCCTTTTATTGCTTCTCTCTCTCGCTGGCCAGGACTTTCACATCACTTGTTACCGCTTTTACTCTGCTCGCCTTCCTTTTTAGAACAAACGACCAGGTGTGTAGCTCTCATTTGTACTCACAGAGTCTCTGATAGTCAAACTTGCTTTGCAAAAATTATTTTGATTGGGCAAATATCATTGCCCGTAACAATGCTGGGGAAGGTGAGGAAACCGTGGTTGCCAGACATGTGTGGCGATGTGCAGATTTCATGTGAAAAGAGAAGACCTGGACTCTGGATCCAAGCGCTCACTTGACCTCAGTGCTACTGCATATTTGTGTGGATTCTGACTCAGACTAGAGTTGGAAATGCTCACTAGCTGTGTGATTCGTAAACAAGTTAGTTAAACACTCTCCATTTTCGCTTCCTTATTGCTAAGTGGGGGGAGTGATACCTAATTCTGACGCCAACCTTCAGCAATAAAAAGTGATGTATGTGAAGTAAAATTCCTTGCATTCTCTTCTCTAAAGTCGGTTCCATCAGTCTAAGGAAGGTCTCGGAAGTGATTCTAGATTTCAGTGGTGCGCCTTTGGGGGGGGGGTGTCAAGTATATTTAACATGACTGGGTGACCAAGTCAACTTAACCGAGGGTTTATCAATCATCTACTCTATCCCCGGAGAAGTGCTAAGTATCGCAAGCACCTGCGTGAGGTTGCAGCAGCTAAAGGAGCTTGGCCGAGACGAGAGCAAGACTTGCCGCCTGCCTAGACAATTGAACATCCAAAAGCAAAAGGAACTAGTCTGCCAGGTTCAACTGCGTTCTATGGAAATTCTTCAAAATAATTTCACACGCGAGTACAGCAACCTTAAAGTGACTGCATATACATTTTACAGTGTCAATGCCCTTAAATGGCAAACTCCAAGTTTTATTTGTTAAGAGACCATAATATTGCATCCTAGCTCTGTTATTAAATGGATTGAGGGATGGTGTATGAAAGAATCAATCTCATGGTGAACCTAGCAGTGAGTGGCTGAGAAATGTGTTAGATTGTTTCTACTGGGGCTGCCATTATGGGGGTCCCCTGGATGATAAAATATCCTAGGGTAGAAACAGCCCTTAGGTATTTTCTCCCTGAGAGCCTGGGAATGGAAACATGTGCTGAGTTAAATTTACTCTCAGAATTACACAAATTCAAAAAAGGTAGCAATGACTATCCATTTGGGTTTGCTTATAACAAAATAGCTCCACTCAACTGCAGATATTTAAATATTAAAAATACTTTTTAAAAGGTCAAACCTACAGAAACTTTATTTTGCATAGATAAACATCAGCTTGGTTAGGCTTAAACTATATGAGTAAAGGAGAATCACTTTTATGGTTATGAAGAATAACTATTCCAGGGCATCTGTGTGTGAAACCTGGTGAGGCAAAACCAGTGGAGCCTCACAGTCTGTCGAGAGAGCAGGGAGGCCGGATGAAGCCTCCCTACCCAGATTCACAAGTGGGGAAGAGAATCAACTTTAGTATCAGCCATCCAAGGCTGATTCCTATGCAGCACAAACGGTATATACCCCCTTTTCCCCAATTTTTAATCACTTTCTCATACCAGCCCTTTCTCCCATGTACTCTCTTTTTCTTTCTAGCCGCGAACACACAGATATGCTCACAATTATGAGGTTTACTAAGGAAGTTGCAAGTCAGGATCAGGAATGATTCAGCATACAGCATACAGCATACAGCATCAGTCAGTTTCTTGGAGAGGCTAAAGACAGGCCTCTCTCTGGCCTTGAACTTGGCACTCAGACTCTTGGGCCATCCCCATCTCGGCTCCACTTGGTCTATGTTACAAAGTCCTTGAGTTTCACCAATAAACAACCAAAGGTCCCCCCTGGCAGAAGTTGCCCAGTACTCTAGCCTTGTGAGTCTAGCTATGCCTAGCTATGCCATATGCCTGGAGACATTCCATTTCACCAACAAGCCTCCTGCTCAGAGGTCCTTCCTCTGTTTTCTCACCCGTATTGGTCCTTAGCAACGCCTCCTCTCAGGCAGGAGCCAAGCCTCTGTCTGATCATCAGCCTCTCAGCCACATGGTCCTTTGGTCTCTACCTCCATGGAGCAGGAAGCCCATCAGTGGCTTAGCTTCACACTCCTCTCATCTTAATACTATTCCTTTAAGTAGTCTCACAACTTCATTGCCTTGGACTTGGGCCTTGGCCTGGACCCTATGTTCTGCCCCATAGTCTCCCCTGCCTCTGATCTTGGCCTCTAGGACTTCATACAAAGACCTTGAATGTGCTCTTTTTCTGATAACCCTTAACTTTTTCTCTGTGTTCAAGATGGCACTTAGGCAAAGAGGGAAGTGTTGTTTTTGTCTATTAGTAGACCAGATACCTGAGGAAGTAACAGATGTTACTATTCTACTCATGTTAGAACTTAATCCCACTCCATTCCTGTCCAGTGGCATAGCAGAGAACTCCCTTCAAAATGGGAGCATAGCCACAGGCATAGAGTCCAGAATGATCAGACATCACGTTAGGTATAATAGCTAGGAACCATAGTAATGGACTACATTTCAGATGGAGATAAAGACACTTATCGTATATTATTATTCATGGAAGTGAAATAGAAGGTGACCTAAGTAGTACCCTGATGAAGTGTCTGGCTGCCTAGCAAAAGGTGGGGTGGGGTGGGGTGTGCATGAACTCATCCATTGCTTCATATAAGAAAAGACCTGGAGATGTGCTCTTGGCAAGTTTACAGCCTAGACAATCCTGTGGCCAGTTCTATTCTGTCCTCTGAGACAAATCATTCGAACAGGATCTCGAACTCAGGCAGTCTGTGCTTTTAACTACAGTTCTTTCAGCTCCCCCATGTCTGTTTCCCCACATCATGGAGTCTGGCATGAACTGATGTAACTGCTCTGCATTTCTGTAACTAAATAGTAGTGCTTAGGGCATAGGACATCTTCCGAAAAAGACAAAGCCCAATAGAGCGTGCAAGGTGTCAAGTGCAAGTGGAATGGCATAAACCTATGCCCTATTGTCATCTCTCAGCAATAATGTGGGTGAGGAAATCAGCAAGATTTCATCATTTGGATGAACTTAGGTGACTGAACCAAGCAAGGGGCATTGGGAAAGTTCTCTCAGGGACCAGGACAGCATGGGCCAAGTCTTTGTGTAATCCGGACAATGAAGCCACATTCGCTGGGAGGCAGATTTCCATGCAGGCACACTGAGACAAGAACTCCCTCAGAAAAGCCATGACCTAAAAGCTCCAGGAGAGTGAAGTCTTGTACTTCTACCTGCTGGAGAGCTAGCAGAGGCTTCGGAGCGACTGTGCTCACGCCACGTTATACAAGGCAGGGTCAGCAGACTGATCGACTGGCGGCAGGGCACATTGGAGGGCAGGGGGACAGGCAGGTCACATACCGCAAGAGCACTGCAAGTCTTCGGTTGACATACCTACATTCAGACAGTTCCCCAGGACTCCAGCGCTGACACTCTGGCTGGCGGAGACTCCATGGCCTCTCCTCCCCTACGACTGTTCTTTTGGGTTGTTTGCTGCTTGTTAGCACCTGCAGTGAACATGGAGGCACAGGGATTTACTAATTAGCTTGGGGGGGATTTTTGGCTGTCCCTTAGTATCTGTGGCTAAAGATTTATGTATTTCTCCTTCATTACACTTCCCAATTCACTGTTACATTTTTTTTCTTATAAAGAGCAGAGATCACACTTGAGTTCTAACCCTGAAATATGTCATTGCTAATTCCCTTGGATCGTAGATGGGCTTGTAAATTGGGCACAACCCACGAGTACTTTCAACGAACGCTCTGGTAGCAGACTTTGTTTCCGCTGATCTGCTTGCTAAGATGTTTACATGAGGTTGTTGGTTGCATTTAATTTTATTCCCAATACCGGATTGATCTTTTTCGGACTATGTGATGATTATCCCTTCTCAACATTCTTACCTTTGCTTCAACCCACATTGACTTAGCGGTTATTGCTTCTTTATAAACGGCATCTAGATTACCACCAGACCTGGGTAACTCTCAAGCTACAGATGACATGTCTGGCACTCACACTCAAGTGCTGTATTAGAAGCAGAGGGTAAAAATAAAAGGAAGGGGAAATTAAAGAGATTGCAATGCCAACTCTTTTTAAAAAGCAATAGCTCATTGCTATTTCCAGCTATTATTAAAACAGTCCATGGCATCTAAACAGATTGTAGGAGTCTGATCCCAATACATTTTCATCACGATCACTAATATATATTCATTAATTGCAATCCCAACGATTACTCTATTCCCCAAATGCCAGGGACATACATCTTTTCCATGAGCTCATTGTATGCAAATACATTTAGGGTAGAAAGTGAGCACTCGCACACACCTTTTCTCTTTCAAAAAGACCTTAAGAATGAATGGACACAGTTGGTTAATTGCCAGTCCTGGAATTTATGGTGACACTCACTTCTCTGACTAAACACTCTCATATATTATTTCTAATTCTTCCATTTGCGTTCTTGTCAGTTTTTCACATCACAGCTTACAACCCCAATACTGCCAGCAGAGATCCAGAGAAATCAGAAAATGAGTTAGACAAAGTGTACTCTGTCATTTCAGGGTATGACATACAGCAATTAGCCCCCATGCATGGCCGACTGACTGTCACCCATGATAGTATCCACACATTAGCCAGAACGCTGGTTTCACTGTTTATGCGAAATTCTTAGCATGTCCACAGGCCTGCTAATCATAAAATAAAATGAACAAAACAATGCCTCAAATCTTCTGCATCTCAATCTATTTGATAAACTAAAATGATTTTTCAGGTCCCCAAATAAGCAGAACATATTATAATTGTGAATAATTAAAATGCTACACTCAAGAGGACACTCAACGTTCATTACGCTGTGGGACTTGTCCCCTGAGGGCAGTGCCTTCAATTAGTTCGGTTTCCACAACAGAAGAATGTGACAATCAGTAATTGCAGGTGTTTAGTACAAGGAACAAAACACTTGAACTTGCTTTGAAATCTGACTTAGTCAACAGAGGCACTCCTTGCATTTACATTCCTAACCTTTGTATTTCCTTCAGACTATAGCAAAGTAACAGATAACAGGCAAACATACTGCTTCCAAAACTGTGAGTTGATGGGACCCATGTTATCAGCAAAGCAAATACAGTAGGTTAAAGTAGAAGGTAAGTCGTAGTAAGAAATAGTTTCCAAAAAGAGACCTTTCAGTGATAGTTTATAAAAGTGATCCATAAGGGCTGAGCCCCGGTGGCGTAAGTGGTTGAGTGCGGAACTGCAGCCCACAGGCTTGGCAGTTCAAATCCAGTGGCAGCTGGGTAGCGCCCACGACCACCAGGGGCAGTGATGCCCACAAAAAAAAAAAAAAGTGATCCACAGACTTATTCACCTATTTCACAAACATTTATTAAGTATCTACCATCTGTCTCAGCTTATGCTGAGTGATGACTATAAGAACCAGTCAATTTTTTCCTTGTAACCAGAATTGTAAATACATAAATATGTATGTTGATGTTCTTATAAATTTAAAATTTGAAACCTTTACAGAAAAATTTATGAAAGGGTGAAAAGAAACATAATTTATTTCACATTGGTGAAATGATCATTATAATACATTATTTGAATAAAATTTTTACTCACAACATTCTGATTTTTTTTCTTCTGAGCTTCCATAAAAATATATAGGCATTTTTACAGATGCATCTATCTTTTAAAAAAACAATTCTTGTTGCAAATTAGGTGGGGCCTTACATTTCAGATAATCAATCTTGTATTTAACAATTTAGGTTATTCACCAAACTCCCCAGTAAGTGACACTTTACCTGTCCTTTGATTTCTCTTCTCTCTCTTATGGACTACTCTTCTCCATTTTGCTGAAGGCAGCAGCTGGCAACAGTCTCTAATCTAACGTTTCATCCCTCCCTTCCCACTACCACTCCCCCACCCCCATGCTTCCGCAAAACCCCACTTCTCTTGCAGAGAAACAGGCTCTTATGGTTATCAGGGATTTTCTTAAGTGCTTAGAGGACTAGAATATGGACTAAATAAAAGCTGGATTAGTGAAGAGGAATATAGTTTGGAGCGCAGTATCTTCAGCAAAGCAGGTTTCTTTGCTTCGACTCAACATCAATGGGACCCCCTGCCCAGAACTACAGTTATTACTCATGAAGGGCCACTTCAGGGAAGCCCAGTGACTCTTTCCCTACAATAAAGGAAAGAGCTCATTCAGGGATGGTGCGAGTGGCTTCAGGATGATGAATCTCAAGTTACGAGTTCCACTTTTAATGATTAGTTGCCAGCAACTTGTATTTAATTAAAAAGTCTATTTAAAACGTATATATTTAATTTAAAAAATAATAATTAGCTAAAAGCTTATTATTGCTGCCTTATCCATTTTTAAATTAAGTTGTAAAACAGCAAAAAAAAAAGCGCTATGAAATGGTTTTTTGAAGGATCTTAGAATCGGTTTGTATCTTTCGTTGGTTTCAATTGTTGACCCATGCTGAGCTGTCTTGGTAAAATGGCATGTTATTGACATGCTCTTTATACTTATGGTATATATTCTCTCTATATATGTAAGTATGTATATACACTCTCACACATATATTTCATAGCAAAGAGTCTGATCAGTTAAACTTCTAAAATGATCTAGGATTTATAAAG
>PVJH01028222.1:0-27580 GCA_004026705.1 Nesogale talazaci
TGCCTCATTGCTGTATTACTGATAGCACAACCTTGTCCTTACCTATAATTAGGGGTTTGCATGTCCCCAAAAGATTTATAAACCTTTGTCATCAATAAAGAAGGTCTCCTCCCTTTACTCCTCTCCCTCTCTTCCCTGCTCCCTCTCTCCATGTCTTCTACTCCTCCTGCCCACCTATCTCTCCACATGGACCACCAAGCAGGGCTGAGGTGAGCATGCCACAATAAAATGTATCTGACTCCATTATTTCTATATCTCATGTTTTGTATGACTTTACTGTCCTCTTTATTTATTATTGCTGTACAATTGCACCTACCAGACCCCTGGTGATGTGTCAGGGGATGGTTTCCCTGACACTCCACTATAAAGAGAAAATGAAGTCTTGATACATGCTACAACATGAATGAACCTTCAAAACATTATGCTGAGTGAAATAAGCCAATAGATAATGAGATCAGCCATTAAAAGTAAAGAACTGTACTGTAACTGATAGCACTAAGTAGCTATGTAACTAAAAAAATGGTTTCATTGGTGATTACATAATGAATTCAACAATGTGGAAGATACGGATAAGTACTTTGAAAAACAATCCCTCCCTGGACTATCTCAGATAGAGGTCAAGATCCTAAACAAATCCAAAACAAAAGAAGAAATAGATATAGCTATCAACAAAAAAAATCTCCCAGACCAGATGACTTCACTGAAGAATTTTACAAAGCATTCAGGGAAGACCTGATAACCATTCTCCACAAAATATTCCAGAGAAAAGAAAAAGATGACAAACTCCTAAATTCATTTTATGAAGCCAGTATAACTTTGATACCCAAACAGGGCAAGGGTCCCACAAGAATAGAGAACTAGAGATCAATATCTCTAATAAACATAGATGCAAAAATCTTCAACTAGATATTGGCCAAAAGAATACAAAAATATATAGAACACATTATCCATCTGGGTCAGGTAGGATTCATCCTGGGGACGCAGAAATGGTTTAACATCCAAAAATCAATCAATATTATATACCACAATAATAAGAAGTAAAACAATCACATAATAATATCTATAGATGCAGAAAAATCACTTGACAACATTCACACCCATTTCTAATTAAGACACTCAGGATATAGGAGGGGAAGAGCAGTTCCTCAAGTTAATACAAGATATCTATGAAAAACCAACAGCTAACATCAAAGTCAATGGAGAAAAGACCAAATCAATCCCACTGAAAAAGGGGACTAGACAAAGATGTCTCTTGTCCCCACTTCAATTCAATATCATAGTTAAGAGCCTAGCTAATAACATAAGCAAATGGTGCTCAACCCCGGTGGCATAGTGATTGAGTGCAGGACTGCAGCCCACGGTGGTTCAAATCCAGCAGCAGGGCTCCCACTCCCACTAGAGGGCAGTGATGAAAAAAAAAACACAACCCTGAGATCTGCTCAGTAAACCACCATCTACTTCACAAAAATAAAATTAAGAAAATGGAAGGACATCAAAGGTATCCACCTGGGAAAGGAGGAGGTGAAATGATCGTTATTTGAAGATGACACGATTCTGTATATTGAAAATCCTCAACGCTCTACAACCGGGATACAGACAGTGATAGAGGAAGGGTGCCAGTATACAAGATTAACAAACAGAAGTTGATTGGTTTTCTGTATACACCCAACAAGACCATTGAAGAGAAGATCAGGAAGACAGTACCATTCACAATAGCCAAGAACAAACTGAAATATTTAGGGATATATCTAAACAGAAAAAAACATAACAACAAAAGACCAATACAAGAAAAATTACAAGACCCTATTACAGGAAGCCAAACGTGAACTCCACAAATAGTGGAATATCCCAAGCTCATGGATTGGAAGACTCAATACAGTAAAGATTATCCAAGGCACCTTATAAGTTTAATGCTATCCTGATCAAATAACAACAACCTTCTTCAAAGAATTGGAAAAACTGGCCACCACTTTCATATGGAGAGGGAAGAAGCACAGAATTAGTAGAGAACTCCTCAAGAAGAAGGACATAGTCAAAGGCTCGCTTTACCTGACTTTCACAGCTACTACAAAGTCACAGTGGTGAAAACAGCATGTTACTGGCACAATGACAGATTCACAGACCAATGGAAAAGAATAGAAAACCCATAAATAAAACCAACAGCATATAGACGACTGATGTTCAACAAAGGCCCCAAGAGCTCTTGTTTGGAGGGCGTGCCATATTTAACAAGTGGTGCTAGAAACAATGGAAATCCACATGTAGAAAAAGGAAACAAGATGTCTACTTCACCCCAAGCACAAGAACAAATTCAAGGTAGATCACAAACCTAGAAGTAAAACCCCATGCCACCAGCACCATTAGCAAAGGAATCAGGACAAACCTAAGAACCTTGGTCCAGGGAATACAATACAATAGGGCACAGTACACATGCAGGGGAATCTGAATTTGACAAATGGGATTTACTAAGGCTAAAACATCTGTGTGCATCAAAAAACTTCACCAAGAGGGTAACAAGGCAACTCACAGACTGGGAGAGGATTTTTAGCAAGGACACATCAGACAAAGGGCTTATTACTAAAATCTATAATGCTCTATTCACCTGCAAAAAAAGGAAAACCGTTAACTCTTTGAAGAAATGGGAAAAAGAGTTGAAAAGAAGTTTCACCAGGAAGGAGACTCATATGGCCAATAAGCATATGAGAAAATGTTCCCGGTCATTAACCATCAGAGAAATGCAAATTGAAACAGCCATGAGATACCATCTAAACAACCACGAGAAACCATCTAACACCTTTGAGGCTAGCCCAAATCAACAAATGTTGGAGGGGATATGGCAAAATAGGAACTCTCCTATCTGGTGGTCTTGTATATATGTACAACCATTATGGAAAACGGTTATGGAAAGTGATCTGGCAATATTTCAAAAAAGTGAAAATTGAGTTACCTTATGACCTAATGGCTATATACCCAGAAGAGGCAAGAAATAAGCCATGACCAGTTATATGCACTCCAAGGTTTATTGCAGTGCAACTCACAATCCCAAACAGTTGGAAACGATCTAAATTTCCATTGGTAGGCAAAGTGGATCAATAAACTCTGGCACATACACATAATGGAATACTATGCATCACTCAAAAATAGAGCTTAGGACATTTTCAATGCAGTAACTCTTCTGCACGGTGGACACATGCTATTATGAATTTGTCAAACTTCATACAACTCTACAATGTGAAGAACAACTGTTATAACAAAGATTGTAATTATACTACTATTTTTGTTGTCCAGTGCAATTGCGTCAGTTCCAACTCTTAGGAATCCTAGGTGAAATAAAATGAAGCAGTGCCTGGTCCTGCATGTTTGAGCTTATTGTTGCAAACACTGTGCCAACCCATTTTATTAGACAGTCCTTCACTTTTTTGCTGTCTACTTTACTATGCATGATGCCCCTCCCCAGGGACTACTCCCTCTTGATAACTTGTCCAAAAGCATGACGCAATGCTTTGACAGGCGTCAAACAATCTTTCTGCATGTAATTCTTCCAAAATAGACTTGTTTGTTCTTCTGAAAGTCCATGGTATTTTCAATATTCTTTATCAACACCATAACTCAAATGCATCAGTTCTTCTCTAGTCTTCTTTATTCACTGTCCCACTTTCATGTACAGATGAGGCAGTTGAGAGTACCATGACCGGGGGCAGGACCACCTATGGACCTGAACATAGTCCTCACAACGGTATTTTTGCTCTTTCACACTTTAAAGAGATCTTGTGCAGGTTTGCCCAATGCAACATATCATTTGATCTCTCTCTCTTTTTAAATTACTTTATTGGGGGCTCATACAACTCTTATCACAATCCATCCATCCATCCATTGTATGTCAAGCACATTTATGCAATTGCTGCCTTCATCGTTCTCAAAACATTTGCTTTCTACTTAACCCCGTGGTATCAGCTCCTCATTTATCCCCCTCCTTCCCCACCCCTCTCTTCATATGGAAACTTAGTGATTCTTCCTCCAATCCCGCAATCTTTTTAACACAGTCCAGATTCTCACATTATTTGCTCTGCATACAGATTAAATGAATCGGGTCGAAGGATTCAACCCCATTGCACATCTTTCCTGAATGTATGATCTATAGATTCTAGTTAATGATAATCTCAAACACTTGTTCATCGGTTGTTACAAATGTGTCCCATTAATGCAAGATGTTCGTTTTAAAAGTGGTACCCATGTTTTGACGGGCTTAAGTCCTAATCAAAGGTTGGCTGTTTGAGTCTGCCCAAAAGTACCTCAGATGAAAAGGTGATGGGCTTTGAAGGGTCACTGCCATGGAAAACCGTAGGGAGTGGAGTTTTACTCTGACCTACATGGGTTCCTTCAGAGTCAGAAACACCTCAGTGATAACTGATAGGGTGTTTGGAGGTTTGGGGCCTTTTGGTACAAGGCAAGTGGGGAAGAACCCTGGTGGCACAGTGCTTAAGCAATTAGCTGCAATTCCAAAGGTCAGATGTTCAAACCCCCCAGCTGCTCTGTGGGAGAACGATACGGCAGTCTGCTAGTGTAAAAATGTCCTCTGCAGAAAACATATAGATCAGCTCTACTCTGTCCTATAAAGTCACTGTGACTTAGAAAGGATGAGTTTGTTTGATGTACCTGGGAGAGAGGAAGAAGGGAATTTTCTGCACACGTTTGTCTATCAACCTAAAAATAGTCTGAGCAAGAAAGGCTGTAAAATGCAATATATTAAAAAAACAAAACCTTTGAGCTCCCTCCCTCCCTCTATTCCCATCACCACCTTTTGGTGGTCTCCCCCTCCCGAGTACTGTTTCTTCTGGGGAACCTGGAGCCGCCATCCATTCTCATTAGTTAGAAGCCTGACTGCTTCCCACCAGTGTACCTCTGACTCAGTCGAGCACTCCCCACCCGGTTATACCACCTCAGACCACGTGACCAACTCTGCTGGGCAACTTTCAGACCTTCCCAACTGGTCTCACCACTATTTACACTTCCTATAAAAACCTTCCCGAAGCTTAAATTTAGGCATTTTGCTCCCTCGTTGACAATGTTTTCAATAAATCTCCATTGCAATTTGTGTGTGTGTGTGAGAGAGAAGCTTTCCTCTTTCAATGTCTGTCATTTTAAAAACTGATAATTAGCTAATCCTTTTTTCCCCCTCCCCGTCCCACTTTCCAGGGGTTAGTGGTTATGGTTAGTGATTTTCTTGAACTAATGCTATAAAATCTTAATTTGGTGTGTGACTACTAAAATATTGATTTGGCTAGCATAGTGGTTGCTAACCAAATTGAAACATTAGTGGATTTCTTAAATCTTTGCTGAGAGACTCTGTGTGTGAGTTTGGGGAATTTCTTCTGTGCTGTGGCAGGCATTTGGCAACTCTGCCTTAGCCTTCATGACCTACTTACTGGTCCAGAGCTTTAAAGTCAGCCAGAAGTATGAGCCTTTGGGCCTTTTCAGCACCACGTACATGGCCTTCTAGAGTCTCACGCCAGCACTTGTTTGTCAGTTTGTTGCCCTATGATGGCTTTTGTGCTACTGTGAAACTATGTCATCAAGTCTGATGGAGCAGAGGGGCAACCCCAAAGAGGAAGGCCCTTGACAAGAAGGATGAACACAGTGGCTGCAACCATTGGCTTAAGCACAGGGACAATAGTGAAATAGTGAGGATGGCTCAGGACCGGCCAGTGTTATGTCATCCTGTTGTGCATTAGGTCACTCTGAGTCAAAGGCAGGTTGACGGCTGTGTTAGTCCGCGTGGACTAGAGAAACAAATTCATAGACACGTATATGGATATAAGAGTAAGGTTTATATGCAAGAGGAATGGAACATCGAGAAAGCATCCCAACCCAGTCCAGTCTAAGATCCTAAGTCCGATATTAGCCCATATGCCGGGTACCAGTCAATAAAGTCTCCTTCTCATCAGATAGCCATGGCTATCTCATGAAGCATGTGCAATGACACCAGGACAATCACAGGCCAGTGAATTTATAGTCTTGTGTGTCCAGCAGCAATAGTAGCACCCAGGAGCTGGCAGAGGTCTCCCCATGGCTCCTTGTTTGCAAGGCTCAGGGTCTATCAGCAGTATCCAGTGGCGGTAGAAGCATCTCAGCTTTGGTAGGGGTCTTCCCATGGCCTCCCAAGCATCTCAGTGCTGGTAGGAGTTTCCATGTGGCTTCTCTGGCCCCAGAGGTTTGGTTCCATCAGAGTAAGCCCATGTGGCTTCTTCTCCAGCTCCTCCTATCTCCAGGACTCAGAGTCCATATCATGTTGCTATGTTGTCTTGTCAGTAGACCATCTCCAAGAGACTGAGTCAAGTCTCTCTCCACCAATTGGGAAATACCACGAGACTTCCCAGAATTCTCAGGAGAAAGCCATGCCCACACAGAGACCTCATTGGCTATCTCCAGATTGACGGGCTAGACTCTACCCCTACACTCCCAGTGCTAAAATTGACACAGATAAGTGACTGCCACAATAACACCTAACAACAGCAAGAGTCTCAGCAGATGTTAGCGCTTTTTTTCCTTTTTTTTTTTTCCTTTTTCCACATCACTGCCCTGGTGGGAGTAGGAGGCCCAGCCTTGGTCTTGGAGAGCTGCTGCTGGATTTAAACCATCAACCCTGTGGGCCTCAGTCCCGCACACAACCACTATGCCATCAGGGCTCAGCTGAAAGTTCTATGTGGACATCTCAAGCCCCAACTTTCCTGTTTAAGTTTTTTTTGTTTTGTTTTGGTTTGGTTTTTGGGGGGCATCACTGCCCTCAGGTAGTGGGAGTAGGAGGCCCAGCCTTTGCTCCGTGGAGCTGGAATCAAACCTCCATCCCAGTGGGCCGCAGTCCCGCGCACAACCACTACGCCACCGGGGCTCAGCCCCCTGTTTAAGTTTTTTGATCAGGTTCTCATTTGCCCTGAATATTTTTGTCATTGGTACATGCAGTGGTGAACAGTTGTCAATGATTCTTTTCAACAGCTGGCCTTGGGGAAAGGCTCTTCACTCTATGCTAACTGTGAGTGAGGTCAAATAAGTGGTATGTTTCCAGGAACTGCTAATCTGCTCAAAAAGCAACAATTCTCTAGGAATGGGACTTTGTGGTGAGTACCAATCTCAGGTTTCTCTTCAGAGACTGGGGATGCTGGTTTTCATGGCCATGATGATTGCCAATCTATTTGCTTCCAAAACTACATGGAGCTGGGCTGAGGGGGAAAGGAATAGGGTATGTTAAAAGGAATAGGGATTTTTGGAGGTCCTTACTTTATCATTCTGGAAGGTGAAACTGTCCAAACATCTTTAAAACATAAAGATCTTTGATTAAGCAATATCCATGAATAGCCTGTGCCTATTGGTAGAGGAGCTCACTATCGCTTATTGACTGGGTATGAGGAACTCTGCCTTGCCTCATTTGATCTTCATAATAGCCATAACAGTAGATATTGTTACTCTCATTATTATGATTTTCAAATGAAGGCAATGAAAATTATTTATGCAAAATCACAAAATCTAGTAAATCGCAGAGGGAGAATAAAATCTTCGTCTCATGTCATCACCTTAGCTATTGAATGTATGCAACAACTATTCTTGATGGTAAGTAACGGGAGCCGACTTAAGCTAACTTGAATAGAAAATGTCAACGTTGTGATGCTAAAAAAATATCCAGAAAAGAACATGGAGGTCCTCTCAAGCAGCTACTGAACCCGGACCTTGGAAAGAGATGAGTGCGCTCTCTCCTCGTTGCTCCTCCTGGTGTACCTGCTGCCTCTACTTTTCTAATACACAGCGTAGAAAATGATTCCTCATAACCCCCAACGTGATTTGTGGCAGGTCAGGCCAGGCTAAGCAACGAGAGATTGACCCAATTCTACTAAGTCCCAAGGAAAGGATTAACAGGTTCATGGAGGTGCCCAGGCCGGGTGTGTGCAGTGAACTGTAGTAGAGGTAATATGTACAAAATAGTTCCTGAAGACTGTTTGCTTCCTTGATTACACCCAGCTTCTAGGCTCCACTAATTGCCAGTTGACTGCTATATGAATACTGTTTCAAACAACACTCTGGGGTGTACATTATTTTGCAGCCTGATCCAATTACACTTGAGCCCCTTTACAAGGCTGTGCTTGGTGCCAGTGTTTGAAGCTTGTTCTTACCACAAAACCAAACCCACGGGCATCAAGTCTATTCCAGCTGATAGCTTCCAAAGTCATAAAATGTTATGGGAGGGGAAAAAAATCTTATCTTGTCTCCCGAGGAGCAGCTTGTGGGTTTTTCAGTGAGCAACTCAGCCCATAATCCACTCCACCTCCAGGACTCTGTTTTTACCACACCTATACACATGTATTTTGAATAAAATCGCTTCCTTTGAGAAAGCTTTAGCAAAGTCTCTGTTTTTAATCCAAGTTCTCCCCGTGGACAAAATTTCTGACCCATGACCCTAGAGCTGAGAGTAGGTCTAGGTGGCGATGCTAGCCTTTGGTCTTCTCAGCTTGCCTCTCCCAGCCTGGAACCTCTTCCCTGTGAATGAGCAGAGGCCTCCCCCTCCTTAGTAGGGGTTGGCTGGATGAAGGGAGCTCCCAACCATTTACACTCTCTGGCAATTCAGTCTCTAAAACACGTAAGTGAGGAGTTGAAACGCTGACTGTTAGCTTCTACCAGGCAAATACCACAGTCCCCAAGTGGGAGCCAGAGAAAGAGGGAAGATTCTTGTGTTATTGGCTCTGACTTCCTGGAGTGGAATTTCTGACGCACTAACCTGGAAGGAGCAAGGAAGGCAACAGATTGGGTTCAAATGCCACAGACGTTCACTATTCCTACCAAGTTTTACTAGATATTCTTGAATAAATGATGTTGTTTTTAACTTTTTAGTGTAGTTTAGGGGCAAGTTTATAGGCTAATTAATTTCTCGTTCAACAATGTAAGCATACTTTGTTTTTGTGACCTTGGTTGCCATGCCCTCGATGTAACGGAATTCTTCCGACTTCCTCACTGGGCTCCCCATTTCCCACCCTTCATCCCTGCCCCTCTCTGCCCTCTGGGCTTTGGTTTGCGGCAAATACTGCCCTTTTGGTCTCGTGCGGTTGATTGTACTAAAGAGTACATTCTTCCTTGGTATGACTATCCACTTTCTAGTCTGTCTGTTGTTTGGTAGAAAGTTGAGCCCTGGGAATGGATTCAGTTCCAGATTGAATGTCTCAGAGCCATAATCTCAATGGCGCTATGAACCTCTGTCAGACTGGTCTATCTGGTCTTTTCAGGATTTTGTTCTACATTTTTTTTCCTCCCTCTCTCTCCAGGACCTTCTATTTGTGATCCTGATCATAGCTGTCAGTAGTGGGAGCTGACCACCATCGAGTCCTTCTAGTTTTCAGGGTAATGAAGACAGTCCTGAGAACCAATCTTTTCTTGCCTTCGCTCCAAATGAGGAGTGACAAAGTGTCACTCAAAGTGTTTTAGAAAGTCACTCAAAAACATTTAAGACAAAGCTGGATGTAGATTATTTTCTTTGTGAATGATAGTGAGCCAGTTAGCCTAGATACCCCCTGAGATTGGGGTCCTAACATTCTCTTGTCCGGTGACTCATTCCCCCGAGGTGTTTAGTTACGACGAAGAAGTTCTCATAACCGCCCCCCCCATGCTGTAGTACATATTCGTATATATTTATAGAACATTCAAATACACATGTAGGAATACTCACTGTGTTCCCATAAGACGTTATACATCTATCTGTTCAGCTAATGTCTATGTACCTACTCATAGATGTGGTTTATCACTGTTATGTACAATCGTACGTGTAGTAGTGTTCACCTTTGCTGTCTTTTACCACTGCGAACCTCTCAGCGACGTCTTTTGTCACTGGCTATGTTGTGCTCCCTTCTTCCTTATTGTATATTGTCTTTCCTTTAAATCAAGTTAATATGTGTCTCCTCTAATTCGTGATTTGTCTTCCCTCCCTCTTCCATCCCTGTTACCTTTGAACATTGTTTGTTTCTTCCTCTAAATTTTTTTCTTGACTTTTAATAGTGATCTCATACAATATATGTCTTTCTGTAGCTGGTGTATTTTACTCAGTGTAATGTCAAGTTGATTACATCCATAGAGAGAGATCATAATAAAACTCAGTATCATCAATCAAAAAAGACCAAATGCCTATTATGGAACAGATCATTGATTGTGCACACAAAAGTTCAAGTTCAAGTTGAGGAAAATGAGACAAGTCCACAAAAGCCAAAGTACAACCCTGAATGTTTAGCTCACTTGAATTCAGAAATTGCCTCAATAATAGATGTCACATGAGTTGTGAGCTGATAATATAAATGAAGAAAGGAAAAGGTCATTAAAAACACAAAAAAGAAAGACCAAAATGGACATCAGGAGAGATTCTGAAAATTACTAAAGAATGTAGAGTAGACGGGCTGAGCCCTGTTGGCGTTGTGATTGAGCGTGGGACTGCGGCCCACTGGCTTGTCGGTTCAAATCCAGTAGCAGCTCTCCAGGAGCAAGGCTGGGCCTCCCACTCCCACCAAAGGGCAGTGATGCCCACCAAAAAAAAGAAAAGAAAAGAAAAGAATGTAGAGTGGCTAGAACAAATAAAAGAAAATAATAAGTAAAATATATAACTACATGATTTCAATGAGTGACTCTAGAAAATAAAGTATTATAATGAAATATGCAGAGACCTGGAGGTAAAACACAAAATGGAAGGACACACCCAGAATTTCTGAAATGTAAATAAAAATCCACCCCTGCAAGACATTACATCACTGACAATGAGCTTGTGGGAGCTATGCTGATGCAGTCAGAGCCTGGAGCTGGAAGAGTCACGTGGAGACCCACGCCAGCGTTGAGATGCTTCTACTGTCACTGGAGCCACAAGACTTCCCACCCACTGACCTGTGATCTTCCTGCATTTTGCCATCATTACCTGTGTTTTGTGAGTCTGAAGAAGAATCTATAGATTTGTATCAGACCTACTGATGAATATTGGACTTATGGACTTGATCTGGACCAGGTTGGCGTGTTTTTTCAATATCCAATTGCTCTTCTATATAAAGTTCTTTCTTGGAGCTGAGCCCCGCGGGCATAGTGGTTGTGCGCAGGACTGCAGCCCACTGGGTTGGAGGTTCAAATCCAGCAGCAGCTCTCCAGGAGTAAGGCCTCCTACTCCCACCACCAGAAGACAGTGAAGCCACCTCCCCCCCAAAAAAAGCTCTTTCTTATACACATATGAATGTCTAGGAATTGGTTTCTCTAGTCAACCTGGACTAAAACATGATGGTACCAGGAGTAGGGTACTAGAGAAACAAATCATGAAGATGGAGAGTGTGTGCTTCTTTGAACTCTGCCTCATGGTAGTTGTTTTTCTTTGGCTAGCTAGAGGTCATATATGTCCATGCGATTTTCTGGTTTATTCACTGGAAAAAATATGGGAAGGTAACGTTTTGATTCTTTTGTTTGGTTGTAGTCTTTGGTTATTTCTGTATGAAATGGCAAAATGAATGTGAGTAATATATATTTTGAGCTCAGGGGACGAAAATCACCACCTGAGCTGCTTAGCGAAAATGGCTGACAGAAGGTCAAAATGATGGACAGAAAGCCTGGCTCTGGCTTGATGCTGTGAGAGGCCTAATCCCGTATTTTGTATAAATAGAATAGTTTAGATAAGGATTGAACTTGACTGCTGAATTGAATTTAGAATCTGATTCTACTTTCTTATACTGATCTCTTCTGCCTATTGTTATTGATATTATTCTACAGTATTGATAGAAATGATTATTGGGAAGTATGAAAGTAGAAAACTTGTAGTCCCACTTGTCTTCAGCCATTAATATTGGATCATTAAATGGTTTAGGACACGCCTGCAAAGAAGGCTATGAAAAAATAAGCCCCACCCAGGGCATTCAAAGGTGAAGAAACGTGTCTAGGGGACTGTTAACAGATTGAAGTGGCGGAGTGGGGGGTGGGAAGGAACTCTTTGGATTTTTGAATTTTGAACTAGTGGTTTCTGTCAGAAGCTGGAAATAAATCTGGAACCATGAAGAAAATTCTTCTCTAGGACTAAAGATTAAAGGAAGCCTGTGGGCAGACTGAAATGTTTGATAGGTGACCACCTAGATCCACTTGTTGAGTGGAGATGAGAGAAATGCAGCAATAAAGAGATGGGTTAAGTCTAGCCACTGACACCCGCCAACCTGGTTTATAGGAACTAGAGGGGAAGAGGAGTGTGAGTTGGCTGACCTGAAGCTTATAGAGTGTGGAACCTGTACCTACGGCAGGACCTAGCCCAAGCAGACTGGGGTTGAGAATTTGTGATCAGGCCATAGTCTGAAAGCAAGGTAACCAGTGGGCACCCTGGTGAGGCAGCCCATATTGAGTTGACCAGAACCCAAAAAAATGACGAGAAGACTTTTTGATCTGGTGAACTGATTGTTGCTGAATTTATGGATGACCTATCCTGATATGACTTTGCTTACAGATGTGGACTCCTCAAGTTTCCAACTGGAATAAAGAACTTTAGCATCAAAGAATATGATTATCTACTCAGAGCATGTTGTTGATGTAACTAGGTAGCATAGAAATTATATATCCAAAATGGGGCAGATAAAGGCATGAAGTGGCTGGCTTATAAATTTTCATAGGTGGGGGGATATATTCATAGGATTATAGTGCAGGTGTTCACTTAACTACAATTTTTAGGTATAGAATTTTATTGTTTTGTCACTTATAGAACATTATGTTTCAATGAGGATTGCACATATTGAATTGTATTCTTTTCAGTTTTATCCTGTTAGGTACAGATGTGATTCCAACACACACACACATATAATGAAATACATATACATATATTAACTATGTATGCCTAAGAATTGTGTAAAAGTGTTAAGCTGACACGGGGTGGTCTGTGGTAGTTACATAATCTGGTGTCAAGTTGTGGAGGAGCTAAGTCTAATCTGTCAATCAGGTCACAGCTTGACCTCATGTGGAGGTGCTAAGGCAATAAACAGCTCGCTGGAGGCAGGACAAACATTCACTTCCTGTTAGACATTACTGACTATGAAATGATGCATCTCTGCTGATGCAGTCAGAGTCCTGGAGCTGGAGGAGCCACATACAGACCCATGCCAGTGCTGAGATGCTTCTACCGCCACTGGATCCATAAGACTTTCCACCCACTGGCCTGTGATCTTCCTGCATTCAGCATCATTGCATGTGTTGTGTGAGTCTGAAGAGGAATTTATAGATTGGTATCAGACATATGGATTACTATAAGCCTTATGAACTTGATCTGAACTGGGCTGGGATGCTTTCCAATAGTCAAAGCTCTTGTAGATAACGCTCTTTCTTATACACATATGTCGATGAATTTGTTTCTCACGTCAACCCTGACTAACCCACATGCTAATGCCAAATTCAAAGAGGGATAACTCAACAGAGTGGGGAAATTATCCAATAATTATTAATGTCGCATGCAAGTAAAATTTTGCTGAAGCTCATTCAGCAATGATGTAGTGACACTTAATAGGGAGCTACCAGAAATTAAAATGGAATTCAACAGAGAATGTAGCACCAGGAATATCATTATTGATGCCACATAGATTCTAGCTGAAAATGGAGAATCCCAGAAAGATGTATACTTGTGTCATTTACCTGTGTGGGTAATAACAAACTATGAATAACATTGAGAAGAATGGGAATTCCAGAACACTTGATTGTGCTCATAGGAAATCTGAACCAAGAGGCAGTCTCTTAAACAAAAAAAAACAAAGGATTACTGAGTAGTTTAACATCAGGAAAAGTCTATATTAATGTTGTTTATGTTCACCAAACATTAATAACTGTATGCTGAGAGAATAATCCTAGAAGCTTATTTTATGAAGAAAAATCCAGTTTCAGCATTGGAGGAAGGCTTATAAGCAATATGTGATAGGCTGATGACAGAATTTTTCTTGTTGAAAATAAGTACACAAGCATTTGCTGAAGAAGATCAAGGACTGCAGCCTTCTGTGTGGACTACAACTCAATGTAAAGATTTGCAATCATCACAAAATCCTCACATCTGGACCCACAGAACATGTCACAATAAATGGAGAGGAGATCAAATTTGCCAAGGATTTCATTTTTCTTGGACCCACAATCAATATTCATAGATGCAGTACTCCAGTGCTCTAACAATGCAATGCATTGTGCAAATCTCCTGCACATATCTTCACATAAAAAGTACAACTCACATCACCATAAGTGGTCATACACGCAGAGAGCGAACTTTTAACTTTTTAAAAATTAGTCATTTTGGACTGAGCCCCGGTGGCGTAGTGGTTGTGCACGGGACTGCGGCCCACTGGGACGGAGGTTCAATTCCAGCAGTGGGGCTGGGCCTCCTACTCCCACCACCGGAGAGCAGTGATGCCCCCCCCCCAAAAAAATTAGTCATTTTATTGGGGGTGGCTCTTACAAATCTTATAACCATCTATCAGCAAGTTGTATTAAGCACACTTGTCCATATGTTTCCATCAAATTTCCAAAACATTTCCTTTCTACTTGGGTTCTTGATATCAGCTCCACTTTCCCCCCCTCCTTCCCCTTCCCTCCTACCCTCATGAATTCTTGATCAATTAAATGTTGCTGCTATTTTATGTCATATGTTAAGGTCAACTAATGTTTGATTCTAGTCCTCTTGAAGTGTAACTAGTGAGTGATCAGATGGGATTCAAGTGACAACAGCAACTCAAAATATTAGATAGAAAATTTAGGGGGCAGGGAGTCTGTAACAATGGGGATGAACTACTTAGGACTGGAGGATGAGAAAGCTTGCACAACTCAGAGAATGTGATAAGTATCACTAAGTTGTACATGTAGATTTGTTGAATTTATATATTTCTCTTGTGTAAACTGTATTTTTTCCTCTCCCCCACCCCCTGCATCACTGCTCTGGTGGGAGTAGGAAGGCCAGCCCTCTCCAGAGTCCAGTCTGTAAATAAACAGCAAGGCCATCATTTCAAGATTATAATGGACAGTGTGTAAAATGGAATATATTTAATCTTTTAAAACTTATTTATTCCCCCTCATTTTATTCATTTATCATTGGTTTGTGAGAACTTTGGTCTAGAGGTATCCGAACATTGATATCTTGGAACCAGTAAAATGTGCAAACTCACACTTTATGGGTTCCCTTGTTTTGGCAAGGCACCCTCTCTCCATCTGTGCTTTTTGGATGAAGTCAAGACTAAATTTCCATTAATATTTAAAAATAAAGATGTTGAGTGAATTTTCACTTTACCAAAATATTTAGTAAGCACTCTTTTAAACAATAGGTATTGAAATCACACTTGAAAGTAGACCAACTGAAAAATAAGGATATATATGTAGATATCATCCAGTAGTGGAGGTTTTACATTTTAAAAATTATATTGTAGGCTGAGCCCCGGTGGAGAAGTGGTTGTGTGCAGGACTGCGGCCCACTGGGTTGGAGGTTCAATCCAGCAGCAAGGCTGGGCCTCCTACTCCCACCACCAGAGGGCAATGATGCCCCCCAAACAAACAAACAAACAATTATATTGTAGCTGAGCCCCATTGGCACAGTGGTTGGGTGCGGGACTGCGGCCCACAGGGTTGACAGTTCAAGTCCAGCAGCAGCTCTCCAGAAGCAAGGCTGGGCTTCCTACTCCCACCAGGGCAGTGATGTGAAAAAAAAAATGAAAAGAAGAAAGTTATATTGTATTATGTGCTAAGGTGGAATGGGATGCAGATAAGTCAGCTGCGCATAACAGCTTTCAGGATTATAAGTACTTTGCACACTCTGGAGCACTTCTGTTCCTTACATGGAGTCCTGCTGACACAGTGGTTATGCATTGACCTGAGACCCTCAAGGCCAGCAGTTCAAAACCCCCAGCTGCTCTACAGTAGCGAGATGAGGCTTTCTAAGCCTGTAAAGTGTTGCAGTCTCAGAGACCCACAGG
Organism: Nesogale talazaci; assembly: GCA_004026705.1. Classification (NCBI taxonomy): domain Eukaryota; kingdom Metazoa; phylum Chordata; class Mammalia; order Afrosoricida; family Tenrecidae; genus Nesogale; species Nesogale talazaci. The sequence goes on from PVJH01028222.1 coordinate 15,966, forward strand.
AACAATTCTACCCAGCCCTTTGGGTTACCACGAGTCAGAGTCAACTTGAGGGCAATGATTTTGGATGTGTGTGTGTGTGTGTGTGTGTGGCATCACTGCCAGGGTGGGAGCAGGAGGCCCAGCCTTGCTCCTGGAGAGCTGCTGCTGGATGTGAACCGCCAACCCTGTGGACCGCACACGATCACTACGCCACCGGGGCTCAGCCAGGTTTTTTTTTTATTTTTTATGTTCCTTACAAAAGTTCCTGGTTAAAACATTTGGTGAAGCTCTGGATTGCTTACCAAAAGGTTGGTAGTTCCAGGCCACACAGCGGCACCTCAGGAAGGCAGCGTGATTCTGCTTACAAAGGGTTGCAGCCTAGAAACCTCCAGGGAATACCGTTCTGCTCTGCACCCATGGGTTGCCAAGAGTTGAAATAGACTCTATAGCAACTGCTTTGGGGTGGTTTTTGTTTGCTTTGCTCTTGCCTCTTATTACCCTTGTTTGGGGTTAAATCCCTGGGTACTGATTTTGTGAGCATACTCTATCTCTGAGAACTTCTCTTACACTTGAGCAGTATAGCCGCTCTGGACTTCACCCAACGAAGGCTAACGTCGCTGCAATTCTTTATACAGCTAGTAAAGTCTCTGGAGCCTTCTTTCTGTGATGAAATGCTAGCAACAACCATGCCAGAGCCACTTAGCAAAGAGCTGGCATGGTAGATTTCCAGTAACTGCATGGCCACAGGCAGTCACACCAAACACCAAAACCCACTGATGTGGAAAGTATTTCACACTTGAAAAAAAAGAGTCAGCCCTTATTTCTGACATTTTGAATTCTGGGGCCAAGGGTCCCCTAGGTGGTGTTTGCTGGAGGTATATGGAATGCACCACTCGCACCTCCTTTTTCATCTTCAATTCCATATTGTTCCTTCAGGAAATTATAGGCGATTTCACTTTTTTCTTCTCTCCCCCCCCCCTTTGTGAGAAAAATCAAATAATTCACTCATCCCACAAATTATTTGGAATCTGAGAACTAACTGAGGCTAAGCGAAAGATTTTCCAAAACAAACAATGTAAATGTCTTTTTTCCCTCAGAAGATAAAATGTTTTGAATTAAATGCTAATTATGGCAAAGTCTCTTCATCTAGGCTCTAGGGGGGAGAGTCAATCTCCTATTGCATCAAGCCAAAGCATTTGATGGCAGTTCCATGCTTCGCAGACAGATGAGAATGAGCCTTTCCTAAAGTTGTTGGGTTTTTCCCCTCCCTGTTTGAGAAGGCCCACCTGCCTTAAAAGCCACAAAAATCCAAGCCTCCTCAGAGATGACATTCTGTGCCCACTTACAATGGAGCAGGACTTTTCCTGGGAGGCAGCGCTTGGATCCAGCTTTGGCCAGTAGCAAGGTTAAGAGTTACAAAAGGAATTTAACCCTGAGAGGAAATGCAGGTCAACCAGAACTGTGCTGATACTAGCTGTCCTCAGAGAAACACGGTGAGGACTTTAAAATCCTACATGATGAGATGATTGCCAGAGAAAATGGAAGGCAAACTCAAAATGGAAGTGAAAGGGAGATTCTGGGAACACCAGCACCTTTTGTTCTGACCCAGCTTGTCACCAGCAAGGCTCAGAGAAGGTAGTTCTCTTTTACAAATATCTATCTTAAGGCAATGTATCCTATACTTTGCATCATGTGCAAGAAGTTATAGAAAGAATTTTCAGAGCTAACAATGGACTATTGCACATACATATATCTTTTTTTTTGTTTCCCGTTCTGCCCAGGCCAGCTTTATTTCAGACTACGCCATGAACTCATAGGGAATGGGTTCCATCCGCTCAGGCTCCTTTCCATCGGGCTTCTCCTGTGGGGCAGGCTGCACCCACTTCAACTGCACCCAGGTGCCCTTCTCCTTGGCCTCCTCCTCCTTCTGGTCGTTCTCCTTCACACACTTCAGGAAGCTGCCCCGCTCTCCGAGTGCTTGATGTGCTTAACGTGCATGTTGATTCTCTGGGCAAGGCTTTTGCCCTTAACTTGCTTGTTCACAACAACGCCGACAGCAAGCAGGTCACACTGTAGACAAGTCTGGTCTTGCTGTGGTAGCCTTTGTGCCGCGTCCCCTTCTGAACAGTGGCCTTGTCCTTGATGCCCTCAATGCCACCTTTCTTGTAGATCCGCGTGTATGTGACCAGGGGAGCGACACCATGCCTCCTGAAGGGCCAGGAGAAGAGGTATCGGGTGCCCCTCCTCTTCCCCTTGGTGTGCGTCATTTTAGCGGGTCACTGCAAGATGGTGATTCTGGCTGGGAAGACATATGTCTTCTTTTAATCCCTCTCCAAAGTATTGTCAAATAAGAATGGAATGATTCTGTCTTTGGAAAGCAAACACTTAAGTTGGTCCTATCAGAATGGATGGACACAACACACACCATTCCTTTAGTTCCTGAACGCTTCCTCCTTCCCTCCCCCACTACCATGACCCAGTCTTACCTGACAAAGTTGGCTAGACTGAAATACTCACATTGGTACAGATCAGGACTCTCAACAGATGGAATTCAGGACAGAAGTGGGGGTAGCAATATCATGAGGGTAAGGGGATGGTGGAGACTGGGGGATGAAGGGGAGGAAAAAGGGGGAACCCATCACAATGCTGTATATATAGCCCCCCAAGGGGGGATGAATAAAAGAAATGTGGGTGAAGGGAGACAACTGGACAGTGAAAGACATAAATAATAACAACAATATATAATTTATCAAGGATTCATGGGGGGGCAGTTGGAAGGTATAAAAGAGAGAAGCTGATACCAAGCACGCAAGTAGAAAGGATATATTTTGGAAATGTTGATGGCAATATATGTACATGTGTGTTTAACACAATTGAATGATGGCTTGTCATAAGATTAGTAAAATGTTTAATTAATATATATATAAAAGAATGCATGTACAGAAAAGGAAACCGAAGCAACAAGATATCTGAAACTGGAATGCTGATAGACAAATGGTAAATGCCTTAGCACTCTTGAAAACATGAAGTGTGGAAAGTTACTGACCTCCCAAAAGACTCAGAACCCGAGGGCAGTAGGGATATTTGGAAGTGAGGACAGAGGTATGGCTAAAAGCAATTTTCTTTACACGTTCTATTCGAATTTTCTATAATTCAACCGCAACCCTGATATCATGGTCTAAATCACCATGCACACATTCACATACATCAAATACCTTATCTAGTATGTCTACGTTTATCTACTAAATTTTAAGTTTTAGAAATTACCTATGACAACTTTCCACTAAGTAAATGAGTTCGTGCTTTCCTCCTTCATCCCAGGGTACACACCACCTGCCCCAGTCAACAAGCTGTTCCCTAAGGTACTGGTGAGGTCCTAGAACTAAGATTAAAACCAAACTAGACTTGCATGAACAGTGAATAATAACAAAACTAACTGGACCCAAACAGTCCACTGCTAATAAAATTGCTTCTGAAAAACCAGACTTAGAGTCATCAGTTTGATTCCGACCCACATTGACACTGGCACTATTTCCAAAGCTGCGAATCTTTCTAGGAGCAGCTTTCTGCCTTGGAGCAGCTGGCAGTTCCAAACTGCTGATCTTGTGGCCACCAGCCTAACTCACGACCTCTACGCCATCAAACCCAAACCCCAATTCACTGCCACCTGATTGACGTGCATTCAGAGTCCCCGAGAGGGCTGCCCCTGAATGTTTCTGACTGTAACTCTTTGGTGAGTAGAAAACCCCTTCCTGTTCTCCCAAAGAGCGGCTGGTGGTTTTGAACTGCAGACCTTGCACATTGCAGCTCAACTTGTAACCACTATACCACCAGGGTTCCTACACGACCAATTAAACTGCCCACAAGAAAAAAAAATTAAGAAAAAAATACAATATAAACTCCCTAGATTATACTATTCACTGTGGCTACCACAAAAAAAGTACAAGACAATTTAACACCTTCCTTAACAATTTTAAAGTAGGTGGATCCTCTCCTGCTTTAGGAAGAAGGGTGTGTTAAACAGGGTTCTCTAGAGAAAGAAAACCAGGACAATAATGATAGATAGATAGATAGATAGATAGATAGATAGATAGATAGATAGATAGATAGATAGATAGATGATAGATAGTTAGCTCATAAGAAATAAACAGCTAACTGGTCCATAGAGCAGTACAAATGGCTCAGTTCAACTCACTTCCCTGAGACAATTAACACTCTGACAGTCCTTCAACTCAGGAGAGCGGCTGGGTGTAAATCAAAGAAGCAGACACTGAGTCTTCTGAAGAGCAATACAGGTAGTCTAGCCAAAGGCAGCAAACAGCAGGGCAGGTCACCAACATTCAGCCGGATGTCAGGGTTCGACAGTTCCCAGTTCAAGTGATGCACATACCAGCAGTGTGGTGAAACAGGTCTTGAAGGAACCTCAAACTATAGCAACACAGTCCAAGTCCAAGGATTGGGTGTCCCATGGGTAGTGTAGCTTGCACGAAAGTTGAGGCAAAGAACTAGCTAAGGCAGCCTCACACTGGTCCAATCATCAGAAAGCAAGAGGCAGACAGGCAAGGTTCCCTGAGCCATTTATCTATTTGCCCTTCAATTAAACTGCAACCTTTATTAACCCCACATGTGTTTATTGGCCAGAGTGGCACAACAATCGTATCTATTACAAAGGGTGTGTGTGTGTGTGTGTGTGTGTGTGTGTGAGAGAGAGAGAGAGAGAGAGAGAGAGACCCCTATAGTCCAGAGAATAAGTAATCAATAGAAAGAAGGTTCTAGAAAAGCCTGATGTAGACAAAAACTTTGAATCAGTTTTATGCCTTGGAGAGATTAGCAGAATGACAGTTGAGAGTTCATATATTTTATGGGGTGGCACAATACTAATTTTAAGTAGGAATTGGTCAGTAAAGGATATGTATAGTAACTTCTCAGTAACCACTAACAATGAATTTAAAAATAGCATAGAATTAAGATGAAATATATATTAATAATCAAAAAGTCAAAAACAAAAGAACAGACAGCAGATGAAACATATTGAAAACACATAGATGATAAACTTAAATCATGTTTTTAAATGCTTACATGCTCCTTTAAAAGGCAGAGACAGGCTGAGCCCTGGTGGCGTAGTGGTTGTGCGTGGGACTGTGGCCCACTGGATTGGAGGTTCAAATCCAGCAGCAGCTCTGCAGGAACAAGGCTGGGCCTCCTACTCCCACCACCAGAGGGCAGTGATGACCCCCAAAACAAACAAACAAAAACAAACAAAAAAGACAGACTATAAAATGAAATTAAAAATCAAGACCCAACTATAAAACTCACTGCTATCTACTTGCCCTCATGAAAAGATCACTGAAGACAAGGGTACTATAACAAATGTGGTGAAGAAACCAGATGGCTCCAAACTAGGAGAAAGAATAGTGTCTGGGGTCTTAAATGCTTGTCTTAAAACAAGCAGCCATCTAAAGGCGTCAATGAAGTCAAGATGGAAGAAATATACCAAGCTGTTTGATCCAAGGATTGTAAATAATAAAACCCAAATATGGAGGAAGGAAAGTTATCTGAGCTTAAATTCTGTACACCCAGTTTGCAGAAGGCTATGAGTGACAGTGGAAGTTCAAAATCGCCGAACAGCATTCCCACATGGATTAAACCTCTAGTGGATTAAAACCCTGAGGATAGTTCAGGGATTCGAATACTCTTGCTATCAGACTGAAAGCATTGTAAAGTGGGTTATGGCAGATGCAGTTAGGTTACAATGTTAAACCTAATCATTTGATCCCTCTTTTAATGCATTGAAAAATGTCTCCAGTTTTTAATATTCTCTGCTTTCTTCCCCATGGATGTTTCTCCCCAGCTTTATTTTTTTCCTTGTTCTTGGTGCAGGGGGTATTTCTCTCTCTCTCTTTTTGTAAATTTTTCTTTATATGACATTAAGGACAGGTAATTTATAGAAATAGTAACTGTATTAATAATTACCTAGGGGCAGAGCAGAGGAGGTTAGGGGAAAGTGGGAACTAACAGCGATGAGTATGAAGGGTTATTCCCTCCAAAAAAAAGGGATTTTTTTCCAAAGCTATGTTTTTAAATTTTTTTAAACAAAACAGCCTTATTACCTTCAAAGTACTTTTCATTACACTTAATACATTTTTCAAATCTGTAATTCCGTTCTTGAAAAAAGAGATGTCAAAAAGAAGTTACAAACCCTAAAATGATAGTAGGAGAACTTAATTGTGTTCGGCTGGGTTGTCTAGAGAAAATCAGTGACACTCATATATGTATAAGAAAGAACTTTAGGACTGAGCCCCTGTGGCGTAAGTGGTTGAGTGCGGGACTGCAGCCTGCGGGTTTGGCGGTTCGAATCCAGTGGCGGCTCTCAGGAGCAGCACTGGATTGCACCCACAACCACCAGAGACAGTGATGCCCCCCCCCCAAAAAAAGAAAGGACTTTATATAAAGAAGTCATCCTATATCAAGAAGACATTCCAACCCAGTTCAACTTAAACCCATGGGTCCAATGCCAGCCAGAATCCTCTTCAGACTCATGTAGCTGAAGGTTCCAGAAGAGCAAAGTCTGGTGGGTGCAAAGTTTCATGGATCCAACGTTGGTGAAAACATGACAGAGTGCCAATAACTCTCAGGATTGGACACCCCACTTGGTGCTGCCCCTATAGGCAGACACAGAATTCCAGCAAACATGAAGGTGAAGGACAAGAAAGAGAGGAAGGAAGTTCCCGGTTTCTCTCTTACAAAAAGACCACACCTCCCAGGAGGCATCATCAGGCTGTGACTTGATTGACAGGTTGAACTTCACCCCACCACAAGTGCAAGGTGACATAAAACCTACTACACTAATGTAGACATTTTATTCAATAAATTTGAGAACTTAGAAGAAATAGACAACCTCCTTGAAAGACATAATGTATTGAAATTGACCCAGGAAGAAACAGAAAATCTTAGTAGCTCTATATCTATTAATGAAGTTCGATTTATAATTTCAATTTACTGATGACTATTAAATATTTAAGGAAGAAATAATACCAATTTACATATTCTCTCTCAGAAGTTAGAGATGGAGGGGTTATTTTCCAAATTATTTTACAAACAAGCATAATCCTGGTGTCAAACCTGACAGAGCTGTGTCCTTATAATGTGCAGTAAAAATACACATGGACCTAACAGTTTATGTTATGGAATGGCTCTGTATACATTAGTGATTATTTACAGCTTTTAAATGAAACACTGAACTTTGAAAAAAGAAAACCTGACAAAGATCCTATAAGAAAATAAAATTACAGACCAATTGCTATAATTTCCATGAAAATTCTTCAAATATTGGGAAATTGACCAATACATTAAAACAGGTTAATACAAAATGATTAAGTAGCACTTGTCCAAGGAATGCAAGGTTAATTTAAGCTTAAAAAAGATCAATATAAATCACCCATCATCGGTGTAAATGATAATAAGGATGTACTCCTAGCACTAAACCCCATGGTCAGTGTAAACAGGGCTCTATCATTTAGGAATTCAATTTGCACAAAGCAACAACTCGTGGATTACAGTTCACATCTGGACTATATTCCCATCTAGTCTTTTCCTCTTCACAGCAGTATCTTAAATTGCATGCCATTTTATAAATTTATTAATGCTATCAATGGAATCACCTTCTGATCTCCTCGTTCTTTTACTTTAAATCCTTCTATGGATCATTAAGGCCAAATATTGAATGATGCAGGAAGTATGAAAAGATGATGGAAGAAGCCCACAGTCACTGTACCAAAAAGAGCTAGTCAACATGCAATCATTTCAGGTGGTAGAAACCAATAGTACTGATGGAAGATGTTCATGCTGCAAGCATTAGTGAAAAATGAGACTCGGGGAATTGATGGAATACCAATTGAAATGTTTCAGCAAACTGATGATGCACTGGAAGCACTCATTCATCTATACTCCAAAATCTAGAAGGTCAAATAGCCTGAAGAAATCCATACGTAAACCTATTCCAAGGAAAGTTGACCCAACCGTAAATAATTGAATGATATCAGTAATAACACATGCAAGTCAAGTTTGCCGAAGATCATTCAACAATAGTTGCAGTGGTAGATCAACAAAGAGTTGACAGAAATTCAACCTGGATTCAGAGGACATGGACTGTGAGATTTCTCTGCTGAGACCAGATAGATCTTGGCTGAAAACAGTGAAGACCAGAATGATGTTTCTTGTGTTTTATTAATTATGTGAAGGAATTTGACCATGTGGATCAATTCAATATATAACCACATTGAGAGGAATGGGAATTTCAAAACACTTCTTTGTGCTCGTGTGGCACCTGGACCTGGACCAAGGGGCAGTACTTTGAACAAAACAAGGGACTACTGGGTGGTTTAAAACCAGGAAAGGTTTGTGTCGAAGTTATATCCTTTCATCGTACTTATTCAATCTGTATGTTGAGCAGATAATATGAGAAGCTAGACTATACAAAGTAGAATGAGTATGAGGTTTTGAGAAATGCTTATGAACAACCTTTAATAAGCAGATAACACAACCTTGTTTGCTGAAAGTGAAAAGAACTTGAAGTAGTTGCTGATAAAAATCAAAGATGATAGCCTTCTGTATGGATTGCAATGCAATGTAAAGAAATAAAAAAAGGTCACATCTTTACCATTAGCAAAAAACCAAATGTATGGGCCAGGGTCGGACAAGACAGCCCCCCTGGACCAGGCAGTCCTCTGGACCAAGTGGTCCCTTACACCCCTTTGCACCAGCCTCACAAGAAGGAGATGAACAACTTGTTGCACTTTGTAACACCTGTCTCTGGCATCTCACAGAGCTCCCCCTCTAACATTCCGGGAAACAAGTTTGTGAAACAAAATGATTTGTTCATAGGTCATCTCCCAACCCAAAACTTGCAAACGCAGCACAAGAAACTACCCCTTTCTTTCATCAGCCCACATGCCTGTAGCTCAAAGCATATATATATATATATATATATATATATATATATATATCCCACTGGGTGTGGCTTTCCTGACCTAATTTTCAGCCCTTGGGACTGCCCAGGAGCTCAAGGTGCTCCTGTCTGTCTGCCTGTCTGTCTCTTTCTGTGCTGTCCCTTCCCTTCCCCAAAGTCCTTCACTATCTTCAATAAAGCCTATAAATCTGCATTTCATCCCTAACTGAGCTCTGTCTCCTTCCTGCTGCACTGTCTCAACCTCTCATCAAACCCATGATAAACTTTATTAACTCTCCACTTAGACAATCACACTAATCTACAGGTATATGAACAGCCTTAATATCAGACAAAGAGCATTGAAAAGTGAATTGAAAGTGAGAAAGGATGGAAATTGTTCCTTAACAATCTCATCTTGATTAGATCCATAGTCACTGCTGCCGGAAGAAATCAAACATTGTATTTATTGCACTTGGGCAAATCTAATACCATAGACAGTGATGACAAGCAAGTGTATGGGGCAGTGTTGAACCAGGCGGCCCCCTGGACCAGGCAGGCCCTTGTACCCCTTTTGTGTCAGCCTCACCGAATAAGAGATGAACAGCCTGGTGAACTTTGCAAACCTTCCTCTGGCATTTCACAGAGCTTATCTCCTCTGAAGAGCACAGCCCCATTCACAGAACTTATCTCTCAGGATCTAGACTGTATAGTCTCTTCCCTCAGTGTTCCAGGAGGCGGATCTGTGGTCTCACAAACCATATCCTGACTCAAACCCTGCAATTGTAACACCAGAAAGCCTCATCCCCTGATTGGTAATATGTCCTTGGCTCAAGCCCTATATATGTCCTACCGCCCCAATAGTGGGTGGGGCTTCCATGGTCTCACCCCACCCTTGGGCTTTGGGACCACCCAGGAGTTCAAGATGCTTCTCTCTCTCTCTCTCTCTCTCTCTCTCTCTCTCTCCCTCCCTCCCTCCTTCCCCCCCCCCCTCTCTCTGCTGTCCCTTCTCTTCCCCAAAGTCCTTCACTACCTCCAATAAAGCATATCCTCTTCACCTGTAACTGAGCTCTGTCTCCTTCCTGCGGCTCTGCAAGGATGTCACTTTGAGGGCTAAAGTGTGCCAGATCTAAGCCGGGCTGTATTCAATCTCCATATATGCATGTGGACATTAGACACTGAATAATGAAAGCCCAAGAAGAATCAATGCGTTTGAATTACGGTGCTGGAGAAGAATTTTGAAAGTACCATCGACTTCCAGAAGAACAAACAGATCATCTTTTAAGAAGGACAGCCAGAATGCTCCTTGGAAGCAAGGATGGAGAGACGTCCGTCTCCCGTACACTGGACTTGTTAATTGGGAAATACCCGCCCTTGGAAAAAGACACCTTGCTTGGTCAAATGAAGGGGTAGCAAGAAAAGAAGACTCTTGACAAGATGGGTCCATGTGCTGGCTGCAGCATGAGATCAAACCTAACAACTGTGTGGATGGTGCGGGCTTGAGCAGTGTTTCCTCTTGGTGTGCTGTGAGTCAGAACTGACACCGAACGACAGCAACAACAGGGCTCTGGAGCCCTACAAGATTAAAATCCCCATTCTTAACATCAGAAAATGTGAGACAGAGAAAGGTTATTCCCCCGGCTGTCCCTCCATAGTATATGCCAAATCTAAGGGGATGCATGTTAACGCATGGTCAATGACTGTACTCTTGGAGGTCGACTGCTTCCAGGTTATCTCCCTGAGAGTTATCAGCTATCTAGAGCAAGCAGACCCTGTGGTCTGTCCCACCCTGAGTAAGACCCACTCCCTTTTGATAAGGATCATGGATTGTTCCCCTGAAGGAGAGGAGAGCTCGAAGACTCAGGGCAAGCCAACTTAAGGGAGGACCAAGGTTAGGTTGCCATGTTGATTCCAAAGCCCAGCCATCTTGTCACATGTACGCCCCTAGTGCCTCCCCTTCCTAGTGCATGTATAATCTTAGCTCATCCCCTTCCTGTCGCGCATATGCCTAGTGTACAAATCCTTCCTGTTACCTATGTGCTTATCTATAATTAGGGTGGCTTGTATGACTCCTGAGTATATATAAGCCGGGGCTAGAAATATATTCTTGCCCTCTGCGTTGATCTGGCTTCAGAAGTCACCATGGCTATTTGGAGGTGAGCATTCACATACTTTGTCTGATACCTTTTTCATTGTATCCCTCAATTACACAATCGACTCTTGGACCCATTTGATTGTGGAGGCTCGTATCCCACAAGAAAAGTCCATGCTCTGGCCTCTACCTAATTTTCTAGTCTTTTTTTATGCTGCATCAAGGGACTTGCACTCTTTTTTTCATACTTTCATAAACTCTTTCCTCTACCTCATGAGTACTGCCCCTACTCTTTTTTAAAAATCATTTTAGTGGGGGCTCATACATCATTTCTCATAATACATAAATACATATATTGTGCCACACCATTGACTGGGGAGGGGGTGGTTCTTGATTAAAAATTTGGTCTATATGGACCAGATGTTCCATAGAACGCAACAAAAATGTTCACAGAACGCAAAAATAGTATTTTTAATATATTTATTTAATTTTAAAACGCCACGGGATGCAGAACAAATTGTTAAAGAGCGGGACATCTGGTCACCTTGGGAAATCTCTGGTCAAGGAACTCTAATGGTTACTAACTCTGGGCTTGAATGG
>PVJH01028223.1:0-12175 GCA_004026705.1 Nesogale talazaci
CCTCGTACATGCCCCAGGCTAGCGTTTTTGAAGGCGAGCCTCCTCGAGGCCCTGAGCAGCTGGAGATCTGTGCAGTTGAGGAGCCACAGGCCAGGCTTGGCAGAGAGAGTTTTCACCGTCGGGGGCCAGAGGACACTGTCTACATGTCTCTGTTCTCTCCCCCCTCCCCACAGGGATGCCCATCTGATTCCCGACCACACAATCCGGGCCTTAGGCCACATTGCAGTGGCCCTGAGGGACACGCCCAAGGTCATGGAGCCGATTCTACAGATCCTGCAGCAGAAATTCTGCCAGCCCCCCTCTCCGCTTGACGTGCTCATCATCGATCAGCTGGGCTGCCTGGTCATCACAGGAAACGTAAGGGAGCCCCTTCCCTGGAGGGCCAGGTCTGGACACCTGCTCACAAGCGAAAAATAAACTCTGCTATTGACACTTCTGACTCATTATGACCCTGTAGGTCAGGGTAGAACTGCCCTTGGGGGTTTCCAAAACGGTCCCTCTTCATGGGAGTAGAGAGTCCCGTCGTTCTCCCTCGGAGCCTCAGGCGGTGGTTTTAAACGGCAGCCCCTGTGTAACGACCACCCCATCCGGGCTCCTTCTCTTCCCATGAGGTGTGGCGAAAGCTTTGGAACGGAGTTCCGCGGGTGGTCGTTTAGGCTTAGTGATCCGTGACAGTCAGATCTCCCGCTGACTGAGGGAGGGAGGAGCAGCCTTTGGGGTTTCTGGTGGGGGTCAGCGGGATGACGCTTCCCTTCTTCTCTTGCAGCAATACATCTACCAGGAAGTGTGGAATCTCTTTCAGCAGATCAGTGTGAAGGCCAGCTCGGTTGTGTACTCAGCCACCAAGGACTACAAGGACCACGGCTACAGGTAACCCTTACAGCCCCATGGCCTCCTTCCGCCACAGCAGCACTTCACTTCCTTTGAAAGGGTGCCTTGGAGGTTGGAGAAGCCTCCAATCGAAGCAGGGGTCCTGGTAGTATAGTGGATGTGGGTTGGACTGTGCTCTGCAAGGTCGGCAGTTCAAAACCACCCACCACTCGGAGGGAAAAACACGAGACTCCACTGCTACCAAGAGTTAGTCTTGCAAACCCTCAGGGCCACCTCCACCCTGTCCTGTAGAATTAGCATCAGCTTGATGACAGTGAGTTTGGTTTGGGTTTGGTCCAACAGGCAGAGATTTTCACCTGTACACAGAGTGCCCGGCCAGGGTCTTTCGAGGCCCCCCCCCCCCTCTGCACAGACTCTGCTGGTACCCACCTTTGTGCCGGTGGGCCCAGTAGTGAGCGTCCACTGTGAAGGCTGTGCTTTGGCTAGCCGGGCCCTGAGCGTGGTCTCGGCTACTCCTCCCATTACTGGTTACTAACTGCAAGGTTGGCAGTTTGAAACCACCAGCCACCTGAGACAAGATGGACTCTCTACTCCTGTAAAGAGTCACCAGCTCGGAAACCCACAGGGGCAGTTCCACCCTGATAGTAACCACTCTGCCACTGGGGCTCCTGTGGACTGGACAACAGTGGCTGCAGCAGCAGCTGACCCTGCAGGAGCAGTGGCGAGGCAGGCGCTCTCAGGCACTCCTCTTCAGCATTGCCTCCTGCTCGGCCCCCGGAGGGGCCCTCTGCCAGTGCAGCCTGAGACCTAGGCTGCGCAGCCCCTGGCCTCTTCCTTCTATTCGACCCCCAGATACAAACCTCTGTTCCCCTGGTTGTATCCATGCCCGGACCCTCGCCCTGGAGGCTAAAGCTCTGCAAGGACTGTACTTGTAGAATCTGAAGTCCAAAGGCTTCAGAGGTGCACACAGGGTTGTGCAGTACGTCGTTGGCACGCACAGAAGGAAGTGCAGCAAACCTCTCTGACGCAAGGCATCCATGATGCGTGGGGGGCCTGTCCACTCCGCAGTGAAGCTGGCAAGAGCCTGAGCTGGACATCCCAGGCCACAGATAACTTCCTAAGCAATGGGTGCTAGTCCCCGAGCAGAGAGAATATCAGAATGGCAACGAGTTTTACAAATGGTAACAATGAATTGGCCTGCCAACCCCACTGTCAGGCAGTTCCAACCCACCACCCACTAGGAGGGAGACAGGCGAGGCTGTGACTCATAAAGATGGACAGACCTGGCAGCTCTATGGGGAGTTGCTTTCCATTGGAACCAACTGGCAGGTTTTGTTTGGGCGGTGATGCGTTTCGGGTCTGTGTTGTGTGAGGGAGGGGCCCCAGTGGCCTTGTAGCTGAGGTGTTGTTAGCCCACAGACCGCAGGGTTGAGGCTTCAAATCCATCAGCCACCCTAAGGCGGGAAGACGATAGATGTAAAGAGTGATTGTCTCCGCTGCCCTGCCTTGGGTCACTCAGTGTTGGAGTCACCTAGACAGCACTGGGGTTTGGGGTCTGCCATTTGAGGGAGAGCAGGATGAATTGGTGGTCAACTCTTCCCCTCCCACCCTGGAGTCCGGATGGTTTCTGCCCCGTGCCCCTCCTGCACGTACCGTGGGTCTGCCCGAGCGGTGGGCCCACGTGTGTTGCCATCCTGCTGCACAGGTTTCATTGGCACTTCCAGACACAGGTGGACTGGGAAGGCATACCTGAAACCTGGCATCTCGCCCCCGGGCAGCCAGCCGGGGAACCCTCCGTGAGTCCTTGCAGTCGGATCCCATTTGCATTTAGGAGTGGACTCAGGGCTAACTCGTCATGATGTCTTTAAGGGAGGCTAGGGCTGGAATACAAGCCCCAGCCAGGCCATCCGTGACGCGAGCCCTGTGTGTGTAGTGCCATGTGTCTGCCCCACAATATGGGTGAGTCTGGAAATACTGACAGCCTCCTGGAGGCCGTGCACGCCATCTCAGAAGAGAGGTAATGCTGTCCGTCAAGGGACCGCTCTTCTCACTGCAATGGCCCTTCCTCACCCCTCCCGTGTGGAGCTGGGCCCTGAAGATGGCGAGGGGGTGGGGGACAAGGAGAGGACAGCCTCTCCAGAGCCTGTTGTGTCCCACTGCGGGCTAATGATCCCTTCCCTCAGGCACTGCTCCTTGGCGGTCATCAATGCCCTGGCCAACATCGCAGCCAACATCCAAGATGAGCACCTGGTGGACGAGCTGCTGATGAACCTGCTGGAGCTGTTCGTGCAGCTGGGCCTGGAGGGGAAGCGCGCCAGCGAGCGGGCCAGTGAGAAAGGCCCTGCCCTGAAGGTAGGCTGGACCTGACTTGGGGCTCCAGGTGCCATTTTGGGCAGGGTGGTGGTGGGGTGTGGGTGGTGGTGTAAATTCCCATAAGCAATATAAATCCAGCCAGTGGATAAAGCTGGAAGTGGGCTGCTTTGATGTGCTATCCAAAGCTGAGGGGAGAGGGCTCACCTATCCCTGATCTCCAGCCCCTGGCAGCTCCCACACACCCCGGCATGGTGACGGCCTAGGCCCAGCCATTCGCTGCTTCTCTCATCCACACTGAAGGCTCGGGGCAGTGGCTGCGCACAGCATGGCTGTGAAGCCTTTGGGGTCAGTACAGTGACAGCATGAGGAGCGCTGTCTCAGGGCAAAGGTCCACGGGGCAGACAGTGGCAGGTCTGGAATCCTCCAGAGAGCGGGATTAGGCAGCAGGGTGATTGAGGCAGTTACAGTCACTTCACAAGGTCATGTGAACACCTGGCCCCTTCTCCACTTCCCTCTTGGCCCTGCCAGCCAGGTTCTTGTTCACCTTCGTCACTCCAAGTTCATCCTTCCTGCTCTAGCCCAGAGGAGCCCTGCTCGGGTAGTGTTTAGTGTTTGCTCATCGGGCTGCTAACTGCAAGGTCAGCAATTCAAAACCACCCGCTCCTCGGGAGAAAAACAAGGCTTTCTCCTCCTGTAAGAGTTAGCGTCCAAAACAAAAACAAACAAAAGAAAAATTGGGGCTGAGCCCCAGTGGCGTAGTTGTTGTGCGCAGGACTGCGGCCCACGGGGATGGAGGTTCAATTCCAGCTGCAGCTTCACAGGAGCAAAGGCTGGGCCTCCAATTCCCACCACCAGAGGGCAGTGAGGCCCCCAAAACCAAAACCAAAAAAAAATTTTTTTAATTAAAAAAAAAAAGAGCCCCTTGGAAACCCACAAGGGCAGTTCTTCCCTGTGCTACAAGGTTCTTATGGTATCAATTCAAAGGCAGTGGGTTTGTTTTGTTTGTCCATGCGTTTCCCTTCCTCTGGCGTTTGCCACGCGTGAAGGAATTCCAACTTCACCTAAGGCTGTGGGGCGTGTGTTACTCTTTAGTAACATCGCCGCTCTCTCTTTCCTAGGCCTCCAGCAGCGCCGGGAACCTGGGCGTGCTTATTCCTGTCATAGCGGTGGTGAGTGTGCGGGCATCCTGTCCTTTGAAACACCTGAGTCTGTGTCCACGTGATGCATGTTGCCTGGTGATGCACACAGGTTTCTTATGTGTGTGCATGGGGGTGGGGGGTAGGGATGGAATGCTCTCTGCCACCATCCTAAGGGCAGGTACTGGCCGGGACCACCCACATCTCCCACATTCTGCACCCTCCCTGAACTCCAGGCGCTTGGGCCAGTGACCTGGCCTCCTTTCCCTTCTTGCTTGGCCCTGCCTTTCATTGTCTCTCACTCCTGTGCCAGCCCCCTGCCATCTCGTGAAATGAGGCCTCAAGCCCATTCTTTGGGGTCCAGACTTGGAGCTGCGGCCTGCAACCTGCCGGTGGGAGGTGGGGAGATTGCTGGTATGGCCCGTGGGTCCAGATCTGCCCCCTGGGGAGCCCCCTCTACCTCTCGTGCCATTGCCAGACCAACCCTGCCCAGCTGGCCTTTACAAACTCATTCCCCGTCATACGTCTGGGTCCTGTGTTCTGGTGTGGTTTCTGCCTGTTACTCCCTTCCACCTCCTCCCTCAGACCCTATTTCTGCTTGCCAGTCTGAGTGAGTCCTAGGACCCCATTGCCAGCTGGGCCCTGGTGCATCCTCTGCCTGGCTCATATGCACCGTGCCCTTCTCTCTGTGCGCTGTAGTCGGCTGGCTAGATTCGCTTCCTGCTGCCTCTCTTCCATAGTAAGCAATCCCGTGTCCTTCTGCCGCCTCCCCATCCTTTGCTACCTGCCCTCCCCTAGTGACGCTGTGTGTTAAGCAAGGGACTGCTAATCTTGAGGTTGGCGGTTCAAACACACCCTGTGAGAGAGAGATGAGGCTGCGTGCACCCGCGAGGGACACCCATCTCAGGAACCTCAGGGTGGGGGCATGTGTCGGGACCACTGTGTTGGCCGTCGTTTGGCTTCTCTCTCAGCAAGGTGGCTGGTTGAGCAGGACCAGTCTACAGAGACTGCTGCTATCTTTCTGCCTGGGCACACGGTAACCAGCTGGGCTGCCACAGCCTTTCGGCCATTTGAGGTTTCTGGGAACTCTCTTCCTGAAGGTACCTTTAAAGACTTGTCTGTTTTTCACTTCACAATGACTGGCGGGGCGGTGGGCAGGAGGCCCTTGTGAGGGCCAGCGTCCCAGCAGAGCAGTTTTGAGTTCCCTCTTCAGGGAACTCAGTGGTGGAAGTTCCCTCTTCGGGGTTTGTTTGTTTAAAAGGGCATGTGTTTGTGGCGGGCAGTAGGATGACAAAAGTACCCAAACAGACGCTGATGTGGCATCTCACGGCTTCTCTTGCTCCCGTCCAGCAGGAGGCAGGTTTTATTTGAGCAGGTTCACGGGGCCGCTGTGGACAGGCTCTTTATGCCCCTCACCCTGGCCAGACTTTTTCACCAGTACCTCAGGTCCCCCTCTCATGGAGCACTATGGAGCACTACCCTCCTCCCCAGCGAGTGTGATAGTATGTCCATCAGCGTCTGGTGTGTGCTGCTGGCAAGGTGGGAGGGGAGGAGCTGGAGAGCAGGGCAGTGAGTCATGGCAGGGGCTTGGGTGACAGCCTGTCACTGAGCTCCAGAACCCCTGACCACTCTCACTCCTGGGAGCCTTCTAGTCTGCGTACCCCTCTGATCTCACTCTGCCACCGGGGGTTCATGTGAAGAGGAAGGCACTGCCATGTGGGGCTCAGTACAGGGCCTGAGGCTGGGGTACCACTGTTGTCTGCCTGCTTACTGTGACAGGCCGCACACCTCCCAGAAACACTGGGGTTTCCTCCACCGCTGCAACCTCTCCCGTGCGGGGGTGAGTGTGTGTTTTTAGCAGAAGTTAATGGTTAGATGGCAGGGGAGGTCGCAAATATTTGACTTTGATTGCTCAACGAGAAGCCCAGGGACGCGCAGCTGGGGCTTGCCTTAGGGCCAGCCCTTGCCCTCTTGGAGAATGAACTTCAGACATGGCCTACTCACCCAGTTTGCTTGTCGTTAGAAGAGACTCTTCTGGATCTCGTAGGCATGGCAAATGGTCTCTGTGGGGGAAGTGTCTGCGGGCCCGGGCAAGGAGTTGGGCTTCCGTGTAGCCTTTGGGACCTGCAGGAACCACCCGGGGGCTGAGCACAGGAGCCCGAGGTCCCCCCATGCTGTGGCCATCTTTGCCTGTCCACTCTGCAACCAACAGCCAAAAAGTAAATCCATGGCCACTGCATTCGTGCCAGCTGCATGAAGGGTTTCCTCTCCGCATATGTAGCCCGTCCATCTTCACTAAAGTGTCCAGTCTCGCCTTTCTCCAGTGCAGCCAGAGCTTCTCTCAGCTCATGCCAGAAGCATGGCCACACGGGTGCCTCATAGCCCCTCTGAGGGCCAGATACTGTCATTCTCCCATCTTGCAGATGAGAAGACTGAGGTCCTGAGCAGCCATGCACCCCCCC
This sequence comes from Nesogale talazaci, assembly GCA_004026705.1. Lineage (NCBI taxonomy): Eukaryota > Metazoa > Chordata > Mammalia > Afrosoricida > Tenrecidae > Nesogale > Nesogale talazaci. Next base: position 6,743 of record PVJH01028223.1, read on the forward strand.
CAGTATTCCCCCCAGCTAGGAAGCCTCAGAGCTAGACCTGGAAGCCACCCAGGCAGCCTGCCTCAGAGTCATGTGGTTTGTGAGTGGGAAGGGCCAATGGCCTTCAGAGTGCATGTGTCCGTCCCTGCCCCCACTCCCCACCCCCGGGTGGAAGACAGACATGGCAGCAGGTTAAAGGCAGATGGGTAGACCATGAACCTAGGCGTTCATGAGGTGGGCGTCAGCAAGAGAGGCAGTCCTCTGACCTAGCCAGGCTTGGACATCACACTGAACTGCAGCGGCAGGCTTGGCATCTTGTTCTCATTGGTTTGCAGCCAGGTGCTAGGGACAGAGTGGGTGCATGCAGTGGCGAGGACAGGAACAGGGAGACAGACCATCAGCAGCCAAGGTCTGGCCACCAGCCGGGCCGGAATAACAGTCCCTCTGGGAGCTCTTGAGAAGGGGTGATGGCAGCGCCAACCTCAGGCTGACAGGTGGTGCCGACACTCCCCTGGTGCTGGTACCCAGTGAGGGGAAGCACTGCCACCAATGGCAGAGGCCGTGGCCACTGTCCTCCTTGGACTTGGAGGACACTCCCTGGAGGACCAAGGGCGAGTCTGAGGCTTGCTTTGAGTGCAAGAGTGCTCGTCACCCTGGCGCTACAGCACCCCGGAGCACCTTGGTCCCAGTATAGGAGGGTTCGCCAACCTCCGTTGTCTCTCCCGAAGCCTAGGGTTCCCAGTGGATTAGGCCTGGGTTGCGGTTCCAACCCACCTGCCACTCCTGGACAGAAAGGTGGAGCCACCTGCTCCTGCACAGATGAACTGCCTCAAGAACCCTCTGTCCACTTGGCCGCTACAAGCTGGAGTCAATCCAGGGCCATTGGGTTTGTGGGGCCCTGGCGCAGCAGGGTAGGCTTTGAACTCATCAGCTACACCACAGGGGAAATACGAGGCCGTCGGGTTCCCTAAAGATCGGCGGTCTCAGCAACCCTCAAGGCAGCTTTGCTTTGTCCTGTGGCCCATTCAACTGTTCCCACTGCGTTCGTTCTCTGCTCCTTCCTTGAGCCTCGAAGGGAGAAAGATTTGTTGTCACAGGCCCACGGAGTGCCGGAGGTGTACTGGTTACATGTCTGGCTGCTAGCTGCAAGGTCAGCAGTTCGAATCCACCAACCACGTCTCTGGAGAAAGACTAGGCTTTCTACTCCCGTAAAGAGTTCATCTTGATTGCGTGTTTCACTAGATGAAACCCAGGATTGATGAGCCTGTTGGGACAGCAGGGAGAATGAGGGTCTCAGGGTGGGAGAGTAAAGGGAGACAGGAATGTTTGGCAACTGATCGTGGTAGTAATTGAACAATTCTGCTTGACATGATTGAATTATAGGATGATCCATATGTACTAACTCCCAATTAATAATACACTTATTTAAAGAGTCACGGAAGCTCACAGGGGGGTTCTACCTTATTGTATAGCGTTGCTGTAAATCGGCATCAATTCAAAGGCAGCGAGTAAGACAGGTACATGGTAAAGGTTATTCGTTTTATTGATCTCTTCAGTGGGGGAAAAAGGCCGTGTGTGTGTGTGCACATGCGTGTGCAGGCACTGTCTTCTGGGCAGCAGTGAGGAGATAGGAGAAGGCACGGTGACACTGAGCGAGACAGAGAAGGCTGGGCCTGGACAGAATTGTACCCCGAGTGTCCCGAGCATGTGGCAGGCCTCCCCGCCACAGCATGAGTGCACCGTCCTGGGGAGGCCTGAGCCACTCGTTCTGGGGGCTGTGTTCCCCTGGGGCCTGGGAAGAAAAGGACACCCCCCGCTCCTCAGGCACAGACCCTCTCGCTCGCTGACTTTCTGGGAGGTAGCGCTGGCTTCCTTCAGCCTTTCAGGGTCTCCTCAGTCCCGAGTGACCGTGCCTGTAGGCCTCCGTGCGCAGGCAGGCCGGCAGCGTGAGATCTGTCGTCTGTCGCCGCACTGGGAAGGGCGCCCGCACAGTGTCCTGACAGCCACCGCGGCAGCTGCCCAGAGCCCCTCTCTAGGACTTGGCCGGGTTGGTGACCCTCCCCATGAAGAGCAGGCAGTGAGTGCGGTGCTCGTACACCAGGAAGAGGAAGGGGCGGTCCACGGCGAAGCGGGCTTGTGTGGACAGCGGCATGAAGCCCACGCTGGTCACGGCAGCAGCCTGGGTGCCCTCCTCGTTCACCATGATGGTGCCTTGGTGCTTGAACTGCGGGCACAGAGCAGAGTGTCATCAGACCCCACAGAGAGACGCGCGGACAGAGCAAGGAGCCCCCTTTCCGGAAGTGGGTCTAAAGACCGCAGTGGTCAGGGTGCCCTGGAAAGGGCCTGGAATTCCCTGTCGAGCTCGGTAATCGTGCTTAGTGGCCGTGATGTGCAACCAACTTGTTTCCAAACGCTGGGACCACAGCTCCTCCTGGCAGTTCAGAGGGCAAAAGGCCTGTGGAGCTGAGCCCACAGACCCCTTTCCAGCCTGCCCTCTGGGCTCCATGTCCACGAGGGGCCTGGCCCACCCCGCCTCAGCTCCCTCTCTGGGGTGCATTGATGAGAAGGGACTAGCCTGAGGCTTCCTTTCTGAGGTGCATGGCCGGGAGAGGGTCCCTGCTCTGCCTCCCCCCGCCCCCCAACTCCTGCTTTGAGATGTGTATTCGTCAGGGGGCCGACTGGGTCTATCCCCTCCCGAACTCCTGCTCTGGGGTGCATGTCCATGAGCAAAGGCCTGGACTTGAGACGAGGTCAGCTAGTCTTTCATGTTCTTTCATATTCACAGCATGAGCCCACTCAAGGCTGCACTTAGAACGCCCCTGCCCTTTGTGCAGTTGACTTGACTTTCCAGGGAGGGATGTGGCTGCCTGCTGTTCCCTATGGCGTGGACAGTGCCCCCTGCAGGAGAGACCCATTGTGCCCTTGTTGCCACCCTGCAAGCTCAGGCCGAGGGGCAGGGGCAGGTGGGAAAGATTACCAGGTCGATGGTGATCTTGTCCTGAGAGATGCCCGACATGTCGCCATTCTTGTCAAACAGCGCTGTGATTCCCATTGCCTTCAGCACCTCCACCAGGTTGTAGTTCTTCTCCAGCTTGAATTTGGGCAGAAGCACCTCTCTCGTTCTAGAGGATTCAGAAAGGGAGTGGGGGGTGGAACGGTTTGTTATTCAGTTTAGGGAGTTTAACAAGTCACCAAAAAAAATGTCACATGTTTATCTCCACCAAGCTGCCTTTGTTCCCGAATCGACCCTGCACTTGTTCAGGTCCTTAATCAGTGTCGTCACAGAGGACTCTGGGAAGTCTCCTGGTCAACCCCGCCTCCCCCAGAGTTTATAGTGTGGGAAGTATCTGAAGAGGTTGTCTCGTCTGGTCCCCAGGTTCTAAGGTAACGTGTGTTTTGTGCATAACGGTCCGTGCCAGTGCTCGCATCCAGAAGGGTCCCCTGGGGTTTGTGCCGAGCTGCTAACAGTGAAGCTGGAGTTGTGCCTGCTCTGCGGGAGGAAGAGGAGGCAGGCTGTCTGCCTCGGTCAAGATTCGAGGCCTCTGCCACCCAGGAAACACTTCTGCTCTGCCCGGCGGGGTCACTGTGGGTTAGAATGTCCTTGATGGCGGGCAGTTTCATTTGAGCCCAGGTGGTGCTGTGGATTAAGCGCTGCACTCCTAACTGGAAGACCAATGGTTGGAGCCCGCTAGCCGCAGTGAGGAGGAAAGCTAAGGCAGTCTGCTCTGGAGAAGATGGGCAGCCTCGGGGACCAGAGGGCCAGGGCTAATCCATCCTTGAGCTTCGCTGTGAGTCTGAGTCCACTCCTGAGCAGTCAGGGGACACGCTCAAGTCTCCGCCTTGACCTTCACCCATCCAGCCCCGACCCCCTCGCCCCCACCCTCGGTGCACCCGACTCTGAAAGATGTGGCGCTCACACTGTTTGGCAATGGGAGGTTCCCGGCTGAGGGACTGTGACGCACAGACAGGCAGCACTAAGACATAGCCAGCCACCAGAAGGGGTCTTGTCCCCAAGAAGTCTTATGGCCTGAGGGTGTCCAGCCTCTGGAAGCTGGTGTGGTGTGGAGCCAGCGAGGTGGGAGAAGCTGACTAAGGTCCACAGAGGGCTGAGAGAAGAGGTTGGAGGATGGGGTCTTGGGATCAGGGCCCTAGTGTCCAAGGGGCAGGACAGATAGAACACGCAGGCCAGTGGGGCACTTCCGGGTCAAGGCCCGGCCTTGGGGCAGTGAGATAGGAGACAAGGATATTTCCAGGGAGCGTCGGACAGGGCTTGATGATTAACTGGCATCCCGAGCAGAGAGCTTCCTCCAAGAGCCTGTTTCTCTAGGTGTGGCTTCTCTGTGCTCTGGGCCTCTGAGCCTTGCCCATGATGCTGAGCACCCAGGAGGGGTAATTCCTTAGGTCTGACGCTTGGCTGAAGGGTGGGCTCGTGGTCAGGTCTGCCCCAAAGGTGTCAGGGAAGACGGAGCTAGTGCTCTGTTGCCAAAAAAGGCCATGCTGTGAAAGCAGTATGTCCTACCATGCCTCCATGGGGTCACTGCACACTGGAATCCGCTTGCTGGCAGCCAGTCGGTGCCCATAATATCAAAAGATGGCTTCTCCATCCTTTCTGCCCTGGACCAGGAGTGACCAAAACCTAAGCCCTCGCCGTCACATCAGTCACCTTCAACTGTGGATCGACGAGAGACGGTGTCCTGTTGGTCTCCGTGCCCGTGGTCTCGCACAGCAGACTGGCCTGGCATATCACCCTGGAACCCCGCTCCAACATTTAGTAATTAACTGTAGCACACTCTTTCAAACCCGGGGTTTGCAATATGGAGTAAGAAATAACAAGAGTCCCCTCAATAGATAGAGAGGCTTTCTTAAGGAGCCCTGGTGGGATAGCGGTTACTGGTTGGGCAATTAATTGCAAGGTCAGCAGTTCAAAACCAACAACCACTCCAAGGGTGAAAAACCGCTTTCTACTGGTATGAAGCGTGGCAGCCTCAGAAATCCACGGGGGCAGTTCTAGCCTGTCCTTTCAAGGTCAGTATGAGTCGGCACCCAGTTGATGGCAGTGGTTTGGGTTTGGGAGTTAGGGGACTTGGGGGTGGGGAGCAGGGGAAGCAATCTCTGTTGGACACCCAGGGGTCTCAAGCACTGAGGATGCTCAACATGGCTCATGCTCTTGGTTTCTCCCAGAAGCCCCTTGGAGAGTTGGAGCTGTGGCTGAAAGCACAGAGCCCAAATGTGACGGAATCAGAATGGGCGGGAAGGCAATTCCAAGCCTCCTGTCCCGCCCCGCCCCACCCCCCACCCTGGCATTGACCCTGTCACTGGAGCACAGGTGTGTTTTCAGCCAATGCTCTCTGGTCGGCCTCGCCATGTAGGCATTTTTAGATACTTGTGTGTTTTCTCCCTCAAAATCACCCCAGTCCCAGCCAGTATCACTACGCCCCCAAACCCCAAAACCGA
>PVJH01028223.1:12275-27679 GCA_004026705.1 Nesogale talazaci
AGTTGAATCTGCTCCATGGCAGCCCCTCAGGATGGAGTTGAACTGCTCACTGGTTTCCAAGGCTCGTGGTCTTCACACAAGTGGGCCGCTGTGGCCTCGCCCATGGAGCCACCCGCCGACCTTGCTACCCACAGCCCAGTGATGAGCCCACTCTGCCCCCAGGGCCCTCCCGACCCCCCACCCCCACCCCAGCCCCTCTCTCTGGATCTGAACAAGCCCACCCAGCCTGCAGTACCTGTTTGTCATGCTCTTCTGCCACCGCTCCACCACCTGGGGCGTCAGCTGGGCTTCCAGCGTCTTCATGGCCGACAGCTTGTGGGGGACCGCGATGAGCATGCTGATGCCCCCGACATACTCCAGCTGCAGGACCTCGCAGTCCAGCTCCTGGTCGCTGGCCGCCAGGAAGGTTCCCTTGGTCTGCATCATGGGCACCTTGACCACCTCGCGCTCGTTAAGCCGGAAGTTGTGGTTGTGCGTCATTTCCACAGGGAACTTGTTCACCCAGGAGCCTGCAGCACGGCCAGAGGGAGACCCCCCTGAGGGAGAGCTCTGGGGGCCCCAGAGGCTCGCCTACACGCGGACTGCCCAGCAGACTTGGCACAGCCCATCCTAGTGATCCCAGAAGTTGAGAAAGCGAGCGCCCTGCCATGGAAGCAAGTGTGTGAGACGCCTGGGGAAGATGGCATCTGGGTCTGACCCTGCTGCCATCGGAAAGATTCCAGTTTATAGTGAGCCTGAATGAGAGGGAAGAAGTGCCCCTGTGGGTTTCTGAGACTGTCTGTCTTTAGAAGAGCAGACAGCCTCGTCTCTCCCCCCCCCTCCTCCTCCCCCCGAGGAGGTGCCCCTGCGACAAGCAGCCTACCACCTGGCCTGGCCCTGCTTCACTCAGAAAGTGTGCTCCTGTGCGCTCAGGCCTGCCCTCGCTGGGGTCGTCTTCAGGAGCCCAGGGGGGCAGTGGTTATTCATGGGACTGCTAACCCCAGGGTCAGCGGTTCAAAACCATCAGCTGCTCTGTGGGCGAAAGATGCAGCTTTCTACTCCCAGAGAGGTACAGCCTTGGAAATTCCCGGAGGCAGTTCTACCCTGCCCGCGGGTGACAGAGATAGGGGCCTCGAGTAGGAAGGGCCATGGCTAGATGTGCCAGAGATTGGGTCTTTACCAGCAGCGGAATCCTCTGGTGCTGGCGCAGGGGGTTAAGCACTGGGCTGCTCACCACAAGGCTCTGCAGGAGAAAAGCGAGGCAGCCTGCTCCCCAGGAGACGGGCAGGCGTGGGAACGCGGAGGAGCCATTCTGCTCTGTCCTGTGTGCCGTCTCCGAGTCGGAATGGACTCATCGGAGTGGGTGTGGGGACTTGAAACCCATTCCTGTGATCAGGCAGTCAATTGTAAATGGATCAGGCGCCCCTGTCTTCTCAGGCACCTCCGGGAAGGGGCACTTGCTGTCGCCTCTGCCTTTCTCCCTGAGGGGACAGGACTGTGTTCCCACTGACCAACCAAAGAACCACGGTGACCCAGAGGCCTCAGGAAGGAGCCCTGGTGACGGGAGCCGTTCGCAGTTCAAAACCACCAGCTCTTTTGTGGGAGAAAGAAGGAGTTTTCTCCTCCCAGAAACTCAGAAGGGCAGTTCAGCCCTCCCAGTGGGCTCACTCTGCATCGGAACCAGCCTGACAGCAGTGTGTTCTCGGGAGTCCTGGGGGAGGAGCTCCAGCTTTGACCTGCCAGAGCCTGAGCAGGTAGGAAGAGCAGCTATGTGTGGCAGCGTCCAGGCCTACTGCACACCTGTCCCCAGCTCTGTCTTCCAGAATCCTGCGTTCATGCGGGAATGTCCTGCTCAATCCCCTTGGGGGCTTTGCTAAAGACAGGCCCTGGTCTGTACGAGTTCACACGCTTGTATTCCTAGTTCCCAGGGTTCAGAGGGGTGACGCTTCCCCTTCCTACAAAGTGCCCTTGTACGTGACCCCAAACAGTTGTGTGAGAACAAATCATGCGTTGTCCCCACGTTCCTGCACAAGACCCTTAACCCTGGGCCCTTGAGTCAATTCCGACCCAGAGCACCATTGTACTTGGTTTTCTAGGCCCGTAGATCCACACAGGGGCCAGTAGCCGCAACTCTCTCCCTCGGAGTGTCCGGCGGTGTCTAACTGCCCAGCGTGTAACTGCTATGCTGCCGCTGCTGCTCTTCCATGCAGAATTACCCAGAAAGGCTCTGCAGATGCTAACACCAGCTGTTGGAGCGGAACAGTTTACAACAGATACGTGTTTTAGACATACAAGGGGATACCCCAACCCCATCCCCCCAAATGGAAAAGCGCCACCGGGCAGAGCTTTCAAAGTCTGCCTTTTTCCCACCAGGTGAGCATCGAGCCACCTCGCTCTGCGTTAGTGCTCGCCTGGGTTCTCTCTGGTCACAGTGACCAGAGGGCTTTTTCCTAAAGCAGTTTCACTCTCAAATCTCGTCTTTTTACAATGGCTGACTTAAGAGAGCAATGTGCAGCTATGAAATTTTGTTTCCAGCTTGGGAAAAAGGCTACAGAAACCGTCGTGATGTTGGACACGGCTTACAAAGACAGCGCTATGGAGGAAACTCAAGTGTATGAATGGCTTTCTCATTTCAAAAAAGGTGAAGTGTTGATTGATGACAGACATCATTTAGGACATCCTTCACCTTCCCGAACAGACAAAAGTGTCAACAGAGTTCATGCACTTGTGCTTGAAGACTGACGACAGACCACTGGAAAGACGAGAAAGTTGTCTGAACTACCTTGAAGCCCAGTTCAGCGAAGTTTAATGGAAGATTTGGGAATGAAAACGGTCGCTGGAAAACTTGTGCCTCAGGTTCTGACTGATTAAAGAAAAAAGAGTTTCGAGTGGAAACATACTAAGCTTTGAAAGAACAGCTCCGAAGTGACCCAGATTTTTTTCCTCAAGGTTATTACCGCTGGAAAGTCATGGTGCTATTCTTGTGACCCCAGAAGCAAACATCACTCAAGCCAGTAGAAGACGCCATGTCAACTCACCCCCCAAAACGCTCGTCAAATGAAATCAAAGATGCTCGTTTGTTTTTTGATGTGAGGGGGGTAGTGCATTTGGAGCTCATTCCATCAGGTCAGACTATTCATCGAGCTTTCTATTTAGAGGTTCTGAAAAGATTTCATAACAGTGTGCAACCAAAAGAGGCCTGATTTCTGGCAGATGGGGTTTTGCCACCACGACCATGCACCTGCTCACACAGTCATCTCCGGTGCCAATTTTTGTTGAAAAAACAGCATGTCTCTCTTACCCCACACACCTGCCTCACCTGACCTCGCTCCCTGTGACTTCTTTTTGTTTCCGCAAATGCAGAGGAACAGGAAAGGACAGCTATGTGACGACGCAGAAGAGATGAAGAAAAAAAACGAACAAGGTGCTGCCAGTCAGCAAACAGATGAGTTTGAAAAGTAGAATGGAATCACAGATTTAACACATGTATTGAGTGTCATGGAGAGTACTTTTTAGTTGATAAGGTTCTTTTGTTTAAAAGAAACACACACACAAAAACTCCCAGTTTAGGGAAATACCCCCGGTCTGTCTGCTTACTGAAAAAAGGTTTTAAAAAAAACAAACCAGTTCTCTGTCATTAAGTTGGTGCAGATTGGAAGCAACCCCAAAGGACAAGGTAGAACTCCCCTGGTGGGTTTCTGAGATTCTAGCTCGTTCAAGAATAGAAGGAAGGCCTAGTCTTTTGGTGGTTTCAAACTGCCGACCCTGTGTTTAGCAGCTCAACATGTAACCACGGCTCCCCGGGAGGCTCCTTCCAAAAACAGGCTCAGGACCAGACACAGACTAAGAGCCCTCACAACCATTTGACCCAATGCGTGGTTTGCGTTCTGCACTGCGCTTTGCCAACGTAGCTGAAAGTTCACCCCCTGCCATGGGCTCGCCTGGGCCTCTCCTCGGCCCCAGCCCGTGAAGCACCCCTGTTTCTTGGGGACATTCCCCCCCCCCCCACAATTGGCATGAGGAGGAAGCAAATCACAGCCCTTTGTGTCCCTTCGCCTGGGCCCGCCCTGCCCCTGGGCCTCTGAGGTGACCATGAGCTTGACCGCACAGGTAGCTGGCAGTTAGACGATGGCCCCTGGCCTTTTGGCCCCCTGCGTCCTGAAAGAGAGCGTCACCGTTTTGAAGCGAGCCCTCTCCTCACCTTTGAAGTAGATGCAGTTGAGGATCATCATCTGGGTAGCGGGGTCGACACTCTGCAGCGCGTCCTTGATGAGGCCCTTGGTCAGCTTCAGGACGTGGTGGTTGGTCTTCTCGATGAAGGCCGGGTCCTCGAAGGCGGCCGGCTGAGCCTCCGCAAAGTAGTACTCTTGCACCTTGGCCTTGAAGTCCTGCCGAAGGGGGAAGCGCTCCTGGACGTAGAGGTCATTGACGGCCCGCAGGACATACCCAAAGTTCCTCCGGAAGAGGCGGTGCGTGAGCTTGCGGAAGAGGTTGTGCACGGTCACCGCCTCGTACTTGCTGCTGGCGTTGACGAAGTCCTCAAAGTGCAGCACCGCGTGGACCTGGTCCAGGGTGCCGCCCCGCAGGCCCAGGGAGATCATGCTCATGGCCGTGGAGATGCCCACGGGGGCAATGAAGATGTTCTCCCCGGCACCCACCTGCTCCTTGAGGGCCCGGTAGAGGCTGAAAGCGAACTTGGCGTTGAGGATGTTGAGGCGCTGGATGCGGCTCTTGCCCGGGAAGAGCTGGAGCACGTTGCCGGCGTGGGCCGCGGGGTCGATGGGTGCCACGGTGTCGTCCACGATGTCGATGTAGTCGTCGTCCTCGCTTAGGAGCTTCTCCAGGTCCAGGTAGTCCTCGTCCTCCTCGCCCTCGTCCAGCCAGACGCCGGTGACCGTGTTCTCCTTGTGGAAGTTGGCGGCGGCGGCGACGGGCAGGCCCTGGGTTGTGTTGGTCAGTGGCTCCGCAGGCCCCCCTGCCGGGCCCGCGCTCCCCCACCGGGGAGACGTAAGGAGAGCAAGAAGCAGCGCACAGGGCAGACGGGCCATCTTGGCTGCAGGGAGAGACACACACACACACACACACACACACACACACACACATACACACATAGTGAGCCCCGCAGCCCAGCCAAGGTCCGTGGGAGGTGAGCGTCCAGACCCGAACCACTGTCACTGAGTCGAAGCCAACTGACCACACCCCTGTGGGACAGGCATTGACACCCCTAGAACTGCCCGTGCATCTCCGAGCCTGTAACTCTCCACAGGAGTAGAAAGCCCTGGCTTTCTCCCCTGGGGCAGCCAGCTGGTGGGTTTGAACTGCTGGCCTTGCACCGAGCAGCCCAAGTCCTAACAACCCTGCCACCAGGGCTCCTCGAGGTGAGGTCAGAAGGTCATTATCAGAAGGGCCCAGGCACCGCTCCATCCACTCAAGTACACTGAGCCCGTTTCTAAGGCCTGGACCCTGTGGCACGTCCCCTGCCTGTGCTCAGGAAGGATTTCTGACTTGCTCGTCAAACCAGGTGTGGCTACCAAGTGAGTTCTTCTGCCCGTGCAGCTTACAGCCTGCTCCACGTGACCCCAAGGCAACTTCTTCCAGTGCCAGCAAGAAGCTTGAGTTTTGCTGTGTTGGCAGTGTCTCTGATCCTTTCCTTCTCGGCAGGAGCCCAGGGCGTACTAGTCACCTGTTGGACTGCGAACTGCAGGGTCAGCAGTTCCAACCCACCAGCTGCTCTGTGGGAGAGAGAAGAGGCTTCCTACCCTTATGGAGCGTTATGGGCTCGGAAACTTACAGGCAGTTCTGCCGTGCCCTGTAGGCTCACGATGAGTCAGCCTCGACGTGGTGGCCGTGGGTTTGGTTTTTTTAGGAGAGGTTCTTGAGGACCAGACTCTCAGTCCCCCTAGGTACTGGCTCCCTCTTTGATCAAACACCGTTGGCACCGGGGTTTAGGCAGTGAGCTGCCGACTCCAAGGTAGGCAGTTCAAACCCATTGAGCTGCTCCTTGAGACTGTCCCCTAATCCTCTCTCAACACCCCCCCCCCAAAAAAAAAACCCTAAACTCACTGTTATCAAATCGATTCTGATCCATAACACAGCCCCTGTGGGTTTCTGAGGCTGTCTGTCGTTACAGGAGCAGACAGGCCCATCACTTTTTCTCCTCCAGCTGGACACCCCTCTCCTGACACAGACACAGGAGCACAATCCTCTCACAGGCTGTCCCTGCCACCTGAGATTTCTGCGTTGCAGTCTTTCTCGAGGGGAACCTGAGTGCCTAGTTTTGAAAGCATCTGTTGTTGTCCCCACTTCCCAGTACTCAGCACTGGGGACCTTGATGGCCCCTCTAAAGGACTTGCCAAATAGCAGGAGGCCCTGGATCTAAAGAGCCTGGGGTGTTGGTGGCAGTGCATTTATCAAAAAGTGAGGTAATCTCCCAAGCCATGCAATTAAGAAGCCTGCCCCTTTTCCCCCCCTCTATAAACAAACCAGAACAACCCAGCTCATGGCTACTGAGTCGAGGCCGACTCAGGGCCACCCTCAGAGTAGAGCTGGGAGTTACTGAGACTCCGTTCTCAGGAGCAGAGAGCCTGTCTTTCTCCCAAGGAGCAGCTGGGGTTTCAAACTGCTGCCCTGTCTGATTGCAGCCGAACACACAGCACTGCGCCTCCCAGGCTCCTCCCAGCCCCTCTGTGTGTATGTCTTAACACCACCGCGCCAGAGCAGAGACCTCACCTCAGCCGGGCTCAGTTTCTCAAGAGGCAGGAGAGGGACCATTTGGTTGCTACCATACAACATTGGGCTAAAGCAGGGGTCCCTCAAATGATGGCCCGCGGGCCACATGCGGCCCACCGAGGACATTTATCCGGCCTGCCGGGTGTGTTTGCCACCCCTGCTGTCCTGCTTAGCAGTCGACTCATCCCGGGCCCGCAGTGAGTTTGTTCATAGTTTGTTGTTGTTGTTGTTTAACTGTAGTCTGGCCCTCCAACAGTCTGAGGGACAGTGGACTGGCCCCCTGTTTAAAAAGTTTGAGGACCCCTGGGCTAAGGTCTCCTCCATCCACAGATAGTCCCGCCAGAGTGATAGACTAATGGTACTGAAACTCAGGTCAAGATGGGGGAGAGCCACTGACCTTAAGTGAGGGGTGGGGATAAACTGACTATCAGAGAGAGACAGGTAAAGTAGATTACAATGATCGATCTGACTTGGATAATTAAAGCCTAGTCACTCGATCTCCCATTGGATATACTTTGAGCTTGATGTGATGTTTAATATTTTCTAGTTTATTTTCATCAGGTTAGGTGTTGTCTCTGCTATATTTTGTTATTGTTGGTAGTGTTCTTGATTCTCTGTTATGTGTCTTTCTATATTTTTCGGTATATGAAACCCAGGTTGGATCAATCTGTAGAAACAATAACTAGAATGAGGATTTCTGAGAAGTATGATTCAGCGGGGGGGGAGGTTGGGGAGTGTATATCAAGAAGTATAAGAAGGAAGATACTTTTTAAATTATTATGATAGTGAATTTACAGCACGGCTTGGTATGACTGAACTATTGAAGGATATGGTGTCTGGATGATGTATACCCTAATATAATTATTTGGGGGTATAAAAGATAGGGGGAGAGGGGCACATATGTCTCCAAGAAGACAATTCTGTTTCTGCTGGTGGATATATATTTTTTTCAATTTAGAAGAGAAACAGCTTAGTGGAAATCATCTGAATTGGAGTAGGCCTCTCAGATCAAACAAGACCAAAAGACAAATAAACTAGAATAAATAGGAGTTTGGGAAAACAAATGTGAGCCCTGCTAAGAATCCAGGCCAGAGTCATGCATGCCTATGTTTGGCCTGGTATTCAGCCAGCCTGTTTGAAGCCGCTTGTATCCTGTCCCTGTAGAGCTAAAGGAGGAAATATCCCCCATTGTGTTCTGTAGCTCAAAATGAAGGGTCTAAAACAGTAGTTGTCAACCTTCCTGATCCCGTGACCCTTTAAAACAGCTTCTCATGTGGTGACCCCCACCATAAAATCATGTTCATTGCTTACTTCATAGCTGTATTTGTGCTAGTGTAATAAATCGAGCAACTCTGTGAAAGGGTTGTTTGACCCCCCCAAAGAGGTCTTGACCCACGGGTTGAGAATTGCTGGCCCCAGAGGACCGTAACTGTCTAGCTACTTAAAGCCCAGAGCCATCAAGTCGGGAGTCCTGGTGGTTGTCATCGTTACTCGCTGGACTGTGATCCCCAAGGTCAGCAGTTCAAAGCCGCCCACAGGCGGAAGCTGGGGCGTTCTCCTCCTGTAAGGAGGAACCGGCTCCGAACCCCACAGGGGCGATTCTGCCCTGTTCCGTCAGGTCACTGCGAGTGGGAATATGCTCAGTGACAGCGAGTGTGGATTTGGTGTGGCCATCCTGTTGATGCTGAGCCTGGGGGTGACAGGTGGGACTACCCTGTGGGGTTCTCACAGCTGTCAGCCATCATGGGAGCGCCTGAAGCTGAACACTGGCGCCCACTGCCCCACCAGGATGGCTTCGTGTGGCTGCTTCCCCAACCAGACTCCCTGGCAATCAAGTCGATCCACCTCCAGCAGCCCTACAGGACAGGGGAGAAGTGGCCCCTGAACGTTTCTGAAGCCGTAGCTCTGTCCGGGAGTGGAACGGCCCTGGCTTCCTCCCACAACATTCATATAAGCCATCTTAAATTATCACTAGGTTTTTAGATTGTGTTTAAATTCAAAATACTTTCTCAGTCAAGAGCCATCTTTTTTTTTTCTTTTACAAAGCAGATAAGTCAAAAGTTTGTTTTCGTGGACTCTCCACGTAGCGTGATCTGATACTGACCACAGGGAGCAGTGGGACTTCTTGGTGGTTCCCTGGATCGGGACAAACCAGGCCACCTTGTCCTTCTCGGGGAATAGAGACCTCCGGCAGCACAAGTGGGAGGGAGAGACGTAATGCCTGGATTTAGAAGAAGCACTTGGTTTTGAACTAGCCTCTGGCTGACAGAACAACTGCAGGAGCAGCATTGAGAGCAACGCCGTGCACCCAGATAGTCACCGGGCCACAGTCTCGCCACATCGGCTCTCTCTCCGCCCCTCCCGACATGTACTGCAGGCCTGCACTCGGGCGTATTCCTCCCTGAGCCCTGTGGAAGTCGTGGGCAGATCTGACGGGGCTTCCAGAAGCTCACGGGGAGATGGATGAAATGCAACCGGAAATGAACCATATAAAAGGAAGAAAGGGAGTTGAATTTTCCCGTGAACTCTCTGAAGCCCCCTCGGATGTCATGATCTCGTCACCCACCCGTGGCACTAAGACTTCAGCAGAGATTGCCGGAGAGCAAGCATATTCTCCCACCTAGCCAAAGCTCAGTTACCCAAGTGAAATATGTCTTCACAGAGACAACAGTTCCCTTCGCAGCAACAGCTCAGGGTCCAGGTTTTCCCGTTGCCCCGCTCAGCGTAACCGACCGCCTTGCCTCGAGTAGGGACAGCCGTGTCGGAGAGACCACGAGAAAGCAGGTGGGTGGAGGGGGAGGCGAAGCTCCCGATGAAAGATGGCTAGAGACCGGACTTACCTCCGTGCCGCCGAGCCGTGAGGATGCCCGAATGGACGCCCCAAGGCCACCAGGGGAATTTCAACGTGAACTTTGGCGCTAGGCTGTTATTGCAGATTTCCCAACGCAAACATGGCCCAGATCAAACAGTGCCCCCACAGCTTCGTCAGCACAAACCTTTGCAGCAGCCTCTGCTCCCTGCGGGGCTCTTGCGACTGCTGGGGCAGCTGTGAGCTCGCAGAGCCCCGGCTTCAGGCACAGCCCTTGGTGAAGTCATCACGAGGGTCTCCAGGACTCTGGGGGAGGAGGTAGCGACCAGGGGACCCACAGTGCTCCCCTCAACGCAGAGGCTGCCCACCCACCTGCCCTGTGTCTCTGTCTCGCAAGTGCTGCCGGCCATCTGCTGGGACCCAGCCTTGCCCGGCTTGGCTGGGCTGGCTTGGCAGGGTTGACCATCCAGGGATCAGGGAGCCCGTTCCCCAGAAAAGTGGAGTAGGACCTGCCTGCAGGCCTGTGTTCCAGCAGAAACGTGCCACGCTCTCCGCGGTCAGAGGAGCAGTGGCACGCGGGCCCTCCTGGACATTAATGAGGCTGTGATTAAGCACCAGTCTCGTGGTGGTCGTTGTCGACTCCGCACTGAGTCCTGGGTGTGTGTGTGCCCCTACCCCACTCCCCCACAGTTCCTGGTGGGGAAGTTGCTGGAAAGGGGGCCAGATCATTAGGCTTTTCTCACGAGGTACCTCAGGATAGCTGGGCACCTGCACCTTTAAGAAGCCAGATGAGGAGCCAGTCACCCTCATCATTCACATACTGCCCCCCTCCCAGTGACTTCAGGACTATGGTGGTTCGTCTGTGTGTGGTGGTGGTGGTGGTGGTGGTGGTGGTGGTGGTGATTGGCTTCATTTAGGCGTCCTTTCAGGATCGAAAGCAGTACCCACATGCCTGGGACTGTCCCTAGCCCCGAGCTTGCACCCTGAATGTCCTGCCCTAAATTTGGTGGTGTCGCCCTTTTGAGGCCACTGAAGGGGAAGCCAGCCGCCCTGCCTGTAGGGCCTGTTGGGATGTCAGCCTGGTTCTGCCGTGAGGAATCCTGACGTGTGAAGCGTTATTCCCAGTGCTGGGCTTCTGGCGGCCAAGCACGCAGCTGCTTTGCGAGAGCTGCATTTGCTCCCAGTTGATGGGGGGGCCTGCCCCCGCCGGCCCCTGTGCTTCCTGTCTCAGTCCTACACACCCTCAGCCTCTCCGGAGAAGCTGTCACCGAGTCTCCCCTCTGCCGCTCACTGTCCACCACTCACTGCATCTAAATGAGTCCCTGCCTCTGCCTGTAGTCCTGTCCCCTTCCTTATGGCCTGGGCTTTGTATCTGCTGTGTAAGGTGTGGTACAAGGCTGATGAAACGCACGGGGACTGCCTGTAAAGTAAACAGTAGCCATTTGTGTTTAAAGAGCACGTAGGTTCAGGTGCCCTGCTGGCATAGGGGTTTGCCCTTGGGTCACTAACCACAGGACAAGCAGTTCAAGACCTCTCCCAGCCACTCAGGAGAAAGACGGGGTTTTCTGCTCGTGTGAAGCGTTATGCTCTTAGAAGCCCACAGGGCCAGTGCTGCCCTGTCCTGCAGGGTCACTGTGAGTCAGGGTTGACTGGACAGCAGGTAGCTTGTGTTGTTTGGAGGTTCCGATGCAAGACCTGGAATGGAAGATAGTGGAGACAGTGCACACAAGGGGGCGCCAAAGAGTTTTCAGGGAAATGGAATTGAAAGATGCGGGAATTTTCTTCCCCAAACCTTTTGAAGTCCTGTACTGCACCATAGGATTTCTTTTTGGTGACCTGTATTGATTGGTCTGTGGCTTTTCATCTGTCAAAAACCAGCCTTGGGACTGAGCCCCGGGGGCGTAGTGGTTGTGCGCAGGACTGCGGCCCACTGGGTTGGAGGTTCAAATCCAGCAGCAAGGCTGGGCCTCCTACTCCCACCACCAGAGAGCAGGGATGCCCCAAAACAAAACAAAACAAAAAGACCAGCCTCACTCCCCTGGAGCCCCTGCTGACGGAGGTTCCCAGGCTGACTTTTTTATTTTTATTTTTATTTTTTTTTTTATTTTTTATTTTTTTAAGGCATCACTGCCCTGGTGGTGGGTAGGAGGCCCAGCCTTTGCTCCTGGGAGCCGGAATCGAACCTCCATCCCAGTGGGCCGCAGTCCTGCGCACAACCACTACGCCACCGGGGCTCTGCCCGACTTTTTTTTTTTTTTTTAATAGCTTTATTGGGGACTCTTACAGTTCTTACAACATTCAATACATCATCTATATCAAGCACATTTACTACACATGCTGCCACATTCATTTCCAAACATTTCCATTTGAGCCCTTGGTATAAGTTTTCCCCCCCTTTTTTTTTTAATGAGTCATTTTATTGAGGACTCATACCTCCCCTCACGATCCATACATACATCAATTATATGCAGACCTCATTTGCACACTTCTTGCCATCATCACTCAAAATATCCTCCCTCCACTTAGGCCCCCAGTACCAGCTCTCCATATTTCCCTTCCCTCCCCTCTCCCCCTCCCCCACGAACCCTTACTAATTCACAAAATGTTATTGCTTTTTCATATTGTCCAATGTGTCCCTTCACCCACTTCCCTGTTGCCCGTGTCCCAGAGAGGACTTCATATGTAGATCCCTGAAATTGGTTTTCCCTTTCTACTCTACCATCCCTCCACCCTCCCAGTATCACCAGTCCTGAGGGAACATCTATCCTAAATTCCCCATATTTCCCACTCCAGTGCACATCCCCTCGTCTAGCTGGACTTGTCTACCCAGGCTGACTTTTTGTGGGAGTAGAAAGTCCCATCTTCTGCCAAGTGGCTGGAAGTTTCAACCTGCTGGCCTTGCTGTTCACCGTCCATCATGCCGGCCTTAGACGGTGTGGATGGCCGAGAGCCTTGACTGTTAGCCACGAGGTTGGTAGCTCGAAGTCCCGGCAGATGGCCCAGAAGAGAGGCCTGGTAACCTCTAACCAAACCCTCTACTTTTGGAAAAAGTAGCATGGTCCTCCCCCGACACATGAATGAGCTCAAGCCAGGCCAGCTGGATGGAAGCTGGCATTTTGACATCACAGTCGGTCATTTCTCCCATCCAAGTGCTCACCAGGCCCGACCCTGCTTAGCTTCCGAGATCAGACGCGATCGGGCGCGTTCAGGGTGGCGTGGCCGTAGACCAGGCGGTCATTTCTTTAACCAGAAATGTGCCCTGTTTGACAGAAACGTGTCAAGTTTGTGATCTTGGTAAGGCTATTAGTGAGAAGTTGATGGTCCTGCCTACAACTTTGACATCTGACCTCTAGCTAGAGACCGAGACTCAGGGTGCCCTCCACCCCCACCCATCCCCCAGAGCGGCGCCTCCTGTCACAGACTGAGTTTTCCCCCATTTCACAGCTCACCTCCCACGCAGAGTCTGGTCAGAGGATGCACTGTCCCTGCTCCCTCCCTCACAGACGCTAAGACGAGGTGAAACAGACACAGACACATCCGTGGCGGCTAATGCACATCAGCATTGTGGTGTGGGTTTTTCACGTCATTGTCGTCGTCATCATCATCATTGAATGTTGGGGACATTTAGGATTTTTTATACATATGAAGAGAGCCCTGGTGGTGTCGTGTTTACATATGGAGCTGCTAGCCACAAGGTCAGCAGTTCGAAACCACGGACTGCTCCACAGAAGAAAAACGAGGTCTTCTTTTCCTTTTTTCCCAATGATTTTATTGGGGGCTCTTACAGCTCTTATAACATTCAATACATCGCTGTATCAAGCACATTTGTACACACGCTGCCATCTTCATTTCCAAATATTTTCTACTTGAGCCCTTGAGAGAAGCTCCTCTTTCCCCCTCCTTTAAAAAAAAAATATATTGGGGGCTCATACAACTGCCATCACGATCCATACGTGCATCAGTTGTGTACAGGCCACATTTGCACGCTTGTTGGCATCAGCACTCTCAAGAGGTGTTCTACTCCTGTCCAGGTGACAGTCTGCGAAATCCACGAAGGCAGTTCTGCCCCACACACTTGGCATCGACTCGCCGCCATGGCTTTACCAAGTTGAGCCACCTGGTGGTGCTGTGGGGCAGTCAGTGGACCGCCGGGAGAGAGATGAAGCTGTCTGCTTCTGGAAAGACTGACTGACACGGAAACCCTGTGGGGCAGTTCTGCTCTGTCCTGTCGGGTCACTGCGAGTAGGAATTCACTGGGCAGCCGTAAGCGAGGCCACCTTGCTTGCCAGAGAGTGGGGGGCCCGTTTGTAGCCCCCCCACAGGCCTGAGCCTTGGCATGTGGTAACATCGGGCTCCCCACGGGGTGGTGGTCCCTGTACAGGAACTCCAGTGCCCAGCCGGGAGCAGACACAGCCATCTTACGATACCTGCTGCGGTCCTGGGGCTCTGAGCAGCCCCCTCACCCCAGCCTTGCCACAGCAGCCCTGCCCTCACGCACCGCCCCCCACCGCCCAGGTGTCAGTCCCCAGCCTTAGGGGGCAAGGTGGTTGCTGAGCAAAGGCCTGCTGCTGAAAAGGACTGAAGGTGGTCGTCACCCACACACCCCGTCCACGTGCCCTGTGCCTCCGTATACAGTCCCCTCCAGGGGCGAGGCGGCCACCCCTGCAGCTCCTCTGTCTTCACCATGTTCCGGTAAAAGATAGGCCTAAGCAAATCAGGTTCCCATGGAAGCTTTGAGGAAAAAGAAACGTGTGCTTTGCCATGTCTTAAGATGTTGATTGCTGTGGATGAAGGAAACAGGTAGCCTGGTTTACTGGTGTTCCTGGAGCTGCCATGTAATGGAACGGGGAGAGTCTTATCGTTCTTCTACTCCCCTCCTCCGCCTGCCACAGAGCAGCGACTCCTGGGATCCTGTAGCTTTTTCAGCAGTTAGCACTATGCCGATATTTCACTGACCTTTGTGACTTTATAGGAAGACTACTATTGGGCGATAGGCGTGGGAGAATCAGAGACTGCCAGCCACCCTTGCGAACCCCTTTTGTACAAACAGCTCCGGCCCACGGCTTTTCATTGCGAATTAGAAGGCGGCTAACAGAGCACATCCGTTGTCCGTTCAACAATCCAGCCCAGTTTTGTTCTATCTCCTGAGTTGACTGTCCTCCTGCCGTCACACCGTCTCTCCCGCAGCACGCGGCCCTCCTCCTGTTCTAACTCCTGCCTTCTGAGCACTTCCCCTTCACCTGAGAACAGTTCATTGTTCCCTCCCGGTGTGGTGTTCCCCCCCTCCTCCCCACCGGTGGGCCTGTCTGCTGTTGGCCCGTGGACGGCGCTGTGCAGGCAAGCTCTGCGGCAGGCAGCCTGACGGGCCTCCTCCTCCCCTCGACGCCCCACAGCTCACCCGCCGCCTGCCGCCCATCAAGGAGGCCAAGCCGAGGCTGCAGAAGCTCTTCCGGGACTTCTGGCTCTATTCTGTGCTGATGGGCTTCGCCATGGAGGGCTCAGGTAGGTGTGCTTGCCGCCACTGCTATCCCGCTTAGCAGCCGATTCATCCCGGGCCCGCAGTGAATTTGTTCATAGTTTTTGTTTTTTCTAACTATAGTCCGGCCCTCCAACAGTCTGAGGGACAGTGAACTGGCCCCCTGTTAGAAAAGTTTGAGGATCCCTGGTCTACTTCTCTGGAAGCCTCGGGAGAGCAGTCCTGTGACTCGAGTGGGGTGGCCAGGCGTCAAAGCCCACCAGGGGCAGCTGGGTCCAGTGGCTGTGGGCCCTGCTTTTGCGCCGAGGCCGTAGCACCGGGTGTTTGTGCCCCCCCCCCCCCCCCGCAGGGCTCTGGCCAGAGGAGTGGTATGAGGGCGTGTGTGAGATTGCCACCAAGTCGCCCCTGCTG